>PVKB01008833.1:0-12684 GCA_004027205.1 Ctenodactylus gundi | reverse complement strand
AAAAAAAAAAAAAAAAAAAAAAAAAAAAAAAAAAAAAAAAAAAAAAAAAAAAAAAAAAAAAAAAAAAAAAAAAAAAAAAAAAAAAAAAAAAAAAAAAAAAAAAAAAAAAAAAAAAAAAAAAAAAAAAAAAAAAAAAAAAAAAAAAAAAAAAAAAAAAAAAAAAAAAAAAAAAAAAAAAAAAAAAAAACCCAAAAAAATAAAAAAGAAAAGAATTTAGCAAACAACAACAAAATGAAGAATGAACTACCAAATCAGGAAAAATACACATGAAACTTAGCTGCATATGACTAAGTAAAGGAAAGGTCACTGTGAAAGACTATACGTAATGCTATATGATTTTATATACATGAAATTCTGGGAAGGCAGATCTATAGAGTTTGCAAACCTAAAGATTAGGGGGATTTTAGGGTAATAAAACTATTTTAAGAAATATTGTAATGCCAACACATTATATAAGACATTCACCAAAACTAATAGAACTTTATAATACAAGGAATAAAGCTTAACACATGTGAATCAAAGCAAAACCACTTAGGAAGTCAAGGAATCCTAGGATAGAAGACCATCTGTGAGAAAACAATCTAACTGTAAAAGAATGCACTGACCTTGCTGACGATGCTGACTGAAACAACTGTTCTACAGTCTTGAAAACTAATGGTAAAAAGCACTGTATCCATAAACACATAGGCATCATAGTGTCATTGTTAAAATTGCTTTTGCTTCCTATGAATTATGGGTTAGCAATTCAAATGCTGCTGTGATATATGTACACTGAAATTGAACACTTAGAGAGATGCTGGATGATGGGAGCCAGGTTTCTTACTGCTGGTGTGGAAGGTTATAGAAAAGCAAGGGAGAAGGTCACAATGTGGTGACTGATCAGAGTGGGGGACAGCAAAATGAGCTTGTATTTAATTTAATATAAATATCATTTAACCCAAATATACTCATAACAGATCAACATTGTCTTAGTTACTTACCTGTTGCTGGAACAAAATATCTTATATCCACAATTTATGGGAGGAAAGATTTATTTAGCTCACAGTTTCAGAGGGTCTTTCTTACACAATCCATTCATGGGCAGGTGGGTTGGTGGAAGAAGATGGCAGAGACTAGAGAGCTGCTCACCCCATTGCAGGCAGAAGCCAAGTGAGGCAGGAGCCAAGCCCATGTCTGGAGACTCAGGCAAAGCTACCTAGAGCTTCCCAGGAAGAAGCTTTAATGGTGTATCTTCTTTCTTCCTACATTTATGTCAAGCTGCCAGCTTGGCCTTCCCCACCGCAAGATGGATGCCCCTCCCTCATTTCCTGGTCTGTAAGTCAATAGCAACACCTGAAATCTCTGCCGGAGGCAATCCCAAAGCTCAGCAAGTTGACACAATCTTTTCGGGTCAAACCCTAGCCTTCTGACCTTCCAGCTAGGCTCCATCTACCAAAAGCACACGGTTCCACAGTAGCACTACTACGTCCAAATATATAAGGCTTTCGGGAGACATTTCAGATCCAAACCATAGCAAACATGTAAGACACTTACAGATATGTTTATACACAAGAGTTACCATACATACATGTGTTTTTTTGTTCTCTCAGCTAAGAATGCCTAGAGGTAAAACAATTCATAGCAATAAACACACCCAGGACTCAGATCTTAGTTTCTAACTATTCTCTGACAAAATGAGCCAGGGCACATTGTAGAAATATTTGATTCCAGAAACTTGACCAGGAGTATGCACAATGAATTTGGAATATCTAAAGAAGTATTAAAACTTATACATTCATGAACTCATATGCATACACATAAATATGGGGTATGTAAAAAGGAAAGGATGTCTTACTTTTTCTTCACTGTGATTCAATATGCAACATTCACAACTTAAGGAGAAAGGATTTATTGTAGCTTACAGTTTTTGAAGGTCAGAGAGATTGGCAGCTGGCAAATGGTGGAATCACATGGTAGGGCTGCAGCTGGAGCAAGAGATGAAACCAGAGCTCTGGAGACACAGTTCCCCACAGTAGCGTGGTGGAAATGAGACCAGTCTGGAAGGGAAGGTAGAACCAGTGTAATCTCCTCCAGGTTAAGCCCTAAGTACCTGTCCCTTCCAGCCAGCTCCCATCCCCCAACATTACACAGTATCCATAGGTAAATGAGTTTTTTGGGGGATGCTCAAGATCCAAACAACAACAGTTGTTTGGCCCCAAAAGTTTCATAACTACTTCCTTAAATAAAAGGCATCTAGTCCTTCTCTAAGAATTGCCAAAATCTTAACGGTTACAGCACTGTTAAAGAAAGTCCAAGTTCAAAGTCTTCTCTGAGATTCAAGGCAAACTCTCAAGTGAGAGCTCGTATGAACACCAGAGTCAAGTACTTCCAACATACAGGTTAAACATTCCCATTCCAAAAGAGAGAAAATCGGAGGATAAAAGGCAATAGGGCCAAAACAATTCCCAAATCCAGCAGGGCAAGGGTTAAATCCTGTAGTCCCATGTCCTGCTGTAAGATATGAACTCCAAAGGGCTTGTATGGTCCCACACTTACAGTGTGGCTGCTGGCTGTAACAGCTGTCTTCTATGCTTTGAATTGAATCAGCTCATGGCCTACTGCTTTTATCAGCAGATAATCTAGTCTCCTGACTTCTCCAAATTTCTGGGTTCTCCATTGCTTTTCCTTTACAACTTCACACATTGCCTTCCCAAGGAAATGCTCCCTGTCCTCTGAGGCCTTCCTCTGAAATCTGGTGGAAGCCTCCAGAAGCCAACAACTCTTGGACTCTGAAAGCCTGTAAACCCAGGACTGTATGAACACTGCCAGGTCTGCCACTGGCTTGAGCAGTAGTAGCCTGCCCACCCTGGACAAGTGCCGTGGAAGTTTCTGAATTCTTAGATGGTTGAACTCCAGGTGGCTGATCTTTGGCAAACATTTTTCTCTCTGGCCCTGGGGTACACTTTTCAAAACAAAGTCTTCTGCCTGTCTACCCTTAAGCTGGTGAAAGGTAGGGGTCTTGCTGACTTTTGAGATGCTCTCAAGGCATCTTTCTTATAGTCCTGAGTGTAAGTATTTGGCTTCTTTTTAATGCTAATCTCCTTAACTTCCCTGTGCTTTTTGGCCCCACCACTACAGGCCATTTTGGTCTGGCACTGCAAACTTTTGATAGGATTTTTTTCTGTCATTTTATCTTGGATTTCCCCATAGACTTGGCTAAAAGCCACAAACAGAAGCCATGTAACAGTTTGAATATTGGTCTGCCTTCAGATTTGGTCAGGATTCCCACCCAAACAACAGAGTGCCCTCGATGGCTGTGATTTCAATGGAAGGCCAACTTCCTCTTTGTTTAGATATGGAGGAAAATTGCCAAGATCCTCAAAAAAGCGAAGTACAATGCTCAGTCTGTTTGAAGACCCCAGAGCCTCCTTCACCCAAGTCCCTATTTTTCAGAGGGCATCTACTCTGTAATCTACACCTTTTACCTTTATTCCACTCCTTCACATTTCCGTTCAAGACTGAGGGATAACTCATTCAATCCTAATACCTCACGAAACATATCCACAACCCGGTCTCTCTCATAATGTGGATTCATTTCTCAAGAATAAAAGCCTAATAGTTCAGAGAACTTCCACAAGAATGACAAAATAATCTACTCATCCACCCCTGTTCGCTGGGCACAATTATTGGAAAATAAGTTCTTAGAAACACAGGGGCGGGGCTTCTTTCCCAGAAACTAGATATACAGAAACAGCAAGTTCACAACTTGTGAGTTGTCTTCCTTAAATGATAAACAGAAAGCTTCTAAACCAACAATCAACCAATAGATAAACAGTAAAAGCTGTCCACTGTCCCTCTACCATCGCCACTTCTGAAAAGACATGAAAAAAATTTTATTTTGAAAAACACTAAATCTCCATAAAATTTTAAGGTTTAGAATAGGATTGGTATACCTACAGTGGCAGAAAAATTTTGCGTCTAGGATCACAAATGAACTCTGGACAGTCAGGTATTGTTAGATGATACTGTTGTACAATATCGAGTATACTCACCTTACATTTAAGAAATCAGCCATGAGTTCCTGGCCAGCAGGTACTCTGGGTTTGGCAACTTCTCCCATAAAGAATTTACCAGTTTAGCAGCCAACATTTCTTCCAAAATGAAAAACATACATCAAAAATATGCTACAGAATATGATTTTGTCAGACGGAAATGCATTTTTCAACTCTTTTCCCCATTTTTTGCCTTTCATTTACTCAACTCAGTCAGGAGGATTATAGCTACAGTTGAGGTCTTGTTAAAGCAGCACTAGTTTTGTTAACTTCCTGTCATTTAGACAAATAGGAGACAAAACAAGAAAACGTTTATTTTGGCTAGCAGTTCCGGAGGAGGGTTCAATCTATGACAAATTGGTACTGATGCTTTTGGATAAGACAATACAACATGGTGGAAAAAAATCTGTTTGCTTCATGGCCAAGAAATGAGAGAGAACAAAGAAGACAGCAGGGTCACAAGATAACTTGCAAAGGTGTTTACCAATACCTGAAAAATCTCCCATTAAATCTTATAATCTTATGTCTTAAAATTCCTATTGCCTTTTTGTAGCACCTAATTGGGGCTTTTGATACATAGATCTTAAATGGATATTTTAGATCCAAACTGTAGCAACAGGTTAAAAAAATGTTTCTTCATTTCAAAAGCTGAGATTATGTGACATCATAAGATTTCAGCTATCACTGGTCACTCGTAGTCTCTGAGAAAAGAATCCGAGTCCTACCATAGACTCCTTCTCAAGTACCCTATATCAGTCACATTCCCAGGATGGCCACAAGGGCAGAAAAGTATGTTTGATGTGGCTAGTGGGGCACAACAGTGACCAGCAGGTAACAAGATGTCCCTAAATCCGGGCTTCTGTGCTTACGTGTACAAATCAGTGAGCAGGACGGAAGATGCTCCTCTCTTCAGTCACAACTCAGGGACCTGAACAGGACAGAGACCCTGATGTCTCACCTCCTGTGAAACTGTGACATTCTTAGACCTTCTAAAATTCTGACGTTTTGTCTATCACCTGATTTGAGAAGCAACTCTTAGGTGAAAGAGTAAACCGAGAGAAGGAATCTTTTCTTGTTAGCCCCAATTGTTAGAAAGTCATTAGGAGTGAAGCTGTGGGAGTTATAGTAAAGGAATAAAACTGAAGTGAACTGGTTATATAAAATAGTCCACATGTTCCAGCACTTAGGGTTTCCAGACCTCTTGAAATGAGACAGTGCAGCATGATGTGTTCCACATACAAAACAGAAGGCCCTATGGCTAGAAATGACAAGCATCATTTCTAGTTTCAGTATTTAATTTCAAGGTGATATTTTCCCATATAATTTTAACCTGCTTCAGTGACTGAAAAGGTGCAAGCAAAAAGACGTGACCTTTGGCAACCTAGATCCCTAAGTAGCTGTGTAGAGCAGAGAGTCCCCAGAAATCTCTATGGGGTATGTAACATGAGCTAGAACTAAAACTTTTGTGACTTTGAAACCTCTAAATTTTCTGAGGTAATTCATTTCTGAGGTAATTCACTATTGAACCATAATCTAGCCTATACAAACACATTATAGGTTATCCAGCTTTTAAAATAATATAAATCTATAAAAATATTTTTATATTAATTTAAAAAAAATCAGATAACAAATTAAGGTTTTAAAATCATTCCAATTGTGCAACACAGTTACATAAATTAACATAGATTGAAATGCGCATGTTTGAAATACAAGTAGCATCTCTATTCTAAGTTATTTGTATGTTTATACTTTAAAAATTATAAGCTATTAAGATTTAAAGATGTGTTTAACATTGGTTAAGAAAATAGGGTATGGAGTTAGAAATATCAGCTTCATACTTTGATAATTCTCACAGATGTGACATAGATTAAGAAATTTCAATTTTATAAACACAATTTTTCTTTTGTTTTTGTAAAAACCAGCACAATTTCTTGATATTGATTTAAATACTAAAGGAGACAATGAGCCAATGTTCTTAAATTAGTGGGGGGCATAATGTAATCTCTTGAAAAATAGTAGCCTTGTTTTCTTTTTCCCCATTTTATTGATATATATATATATGTATATATATATATGTGCAATATATGATATCTACATTGAACTTGAGTATTTTGTACACATATATATCACATGAAAATTATAAACCCTTCTCCTTAAACTACCAAGTGGTTTTATTCATACATAACATCCAAGCATACAAGTTGAGGTTGGTAATTACCCAATGTCTTATAGCTAATTTGCAGTACACTTGAGAAATGACCTTAAACAGGCCAAGCCCTTCAAAAAACATATGAAAATAAAATATGTGAAAAAATGGGTTATGAAAGGTAAATACCATTTAAATTTTCGAGGCATCCCTACACCTTCTGACTTCACCTCATCAATGGTACCTTTCACATTGTGTCTTCCATCCCCTTTATTCTGGATGGGGACATTCCTGGCTACGCACTCATCCCCTTTATGACTTCTATGATAATTCAACACATTAGAGAAGGCAGTTGAGAGCAGCCTCAAGTTGTCAGTACATAGCATTTCTAGAATGAGGAAACTAACAAGATGTTGGTGTTGGGTGGAGCTCCATGGTATATGGCTAGTGAGCTCAAGCAAAGGAGAAGGGGAAAGTGCAAGCTAATAAGGAGCACAGGATGGAAGAACTACAGGCATGGTGACATTTAGTTTTCTGTGTGCAATAACTGTCAACTGTCAATGCCACCAACTAGTTCTTCTAGTACTGCCAAAACTTGTCACTCACTCACATTGGCATTATGTTTAATGTCAGGTAATCAGTATCAAGCAAGTTCAGGAATGGGAAAAAACTAATGATAAGAGGAATTATTGGAAGAAGTTTCACGGACAGGCAGAAGGAGTTATTACATAATTTAAAGGGTGAGTTTGGGTATTAAAAAGAAAATGAAAACAATGCAAATCCAGGAATTGGAATGAGAAAAGGAAGACTGAGGTAAAAGAGACCGGTTTGTGCCTAGGGTAATAAGGAGTCACACTAGTTTTGTCCTTGTTAGCCCATCTGTTCTTCTCGGAGGTTGTCAACGCGATGGCAATGGGGAACAATAGAAATAGCTGTTTTCTGACAAATGGGCCTGACCATAAAGAAATGAGCTTGCGGGACTGACACAGTTCATGTGTGTTACAAACAACCGTCTGCAACAAGCAAAGCCACCCAACTGCGCCAGATTCAGACGAACGACCTTGAGGTGAAAGGTTCCATTATCACAACATTTTTGATTGCCAAGACAATGGCTCAACTCCTGTCTTTAATACTCTACCATGCATCTGTTTTCATGGCTATATAGTCACACTCAGATTTGCGATGATATTTACTGTCATATTGCCAAGTATTCTAACTGATGTTAGTTCAAATCAATTCTGGAGAAACTTTCCAGCCAAGGGAATTGCAAGCGAGATGGTTGACACTGGAGGTCAAATACTCCAGGGTATGGGTCTCAAATCACTTAATTCTTCACAGCAAATTAGAAATGAGACTCCAGCTGGTGCTAAAGAATAAAACAGACTTGCAGTATAAGGACAAGCTGCTGCTTGGATTTTTGAGTCTTTCTATTCTTGAAATTAAAAAAAAGAGAAAAATTCAATTCGTCCTCCCTCTTTCCCATTCTTTTGGAGTAAAAGATTTCTTAACAACAGCAAAAATCTGGCCACCTGATTTCAATACATAAGTCTCGCCAAGGTACAAAAATAAAATATGATTTAAACAGCAACCTGTAATCTCCTGTTGACGACCAGCTGTGCCTCCTATTAGTATTAATGGAAGTTACACAGGCATAATAAGAAGGAGGGGAAAATGCCACCTTATGCTTTTTGAACACCTTAACATTTTTACAGCAAGTCTGATTACAAGGGTTTACTTGAGCAGCAATTAAACACTGATTGATTACTAAGTACAATTTGTATTCCAGGCAGCATGCAAATGGCAAGGAAATTCTCAAAGAAGGATGGAATAAATTCTTCTCACATCAGGTAGAGAAATCACTTTTAAAACAGGAAATGTTTTCTTAAATTCAGAAAAGCATTTCACTCTTAGTTTTTAAATAATGTCTTTTCCTCAAATATTAAAAGTCTTGATTGAATTTTCGAGCAAATAAATTTCTGATTTTTCAAAATGTCCTTCCCAGATCTCCTTTAGACTATATAGCTCTTGTCTATGACATCATACCTTGTAGATAGAAAGCATAATAATCCATCATCAAGTTACTGACCTTGGTTATAGTAACTTTATTTATTTTAATATTTCACTTGTCTTTTATCTTAATAACACTTTCCTTTGTTTTATTGATGCATATAAGTGCAAAACATAAAGTATGCACTAACCTTGAGTATTTTGTGTACATTCATACCACGGAAAAGTTACAGATTCTTCTTTTTTCCCTTTCCAACCCTCCCCCTTCCTCTTCCTCCCCTCCAGTTCCGTTATTTCCCACATTAAGTTCTATGAAAGAATTATGATCTGGGTTTCTCATATCAGAGAAACAATTTGATATTCAACCTTCTACTTCTGACTAAACATGATGGTCTCATTTTGCCTTCAGTTACCTACAAAACCTCCAACCCATCTGTCTTTATAGATGAGTAGTATTCCATTGTGCATAAATACCACAATCTTTGTATCCATTGGTCTGTTGATGGGTATTTCGGTATCTTCCACATGTTAGCTATGTTAATTGTGCTGCTATGAACATGGGTATAAATGTACTACTTTGGAAAGCAATGTGGTAGTCTCTCAAAAGACTGGAAATAAATATCCCCTTGGATCCAGTGATACCTCTTCTGGGAATTTTTCCAAAAGAGTTAAGAACAACATATAGTAACTTCTATAAACAATTTTAACCAGATGTTGACACTGCAGAAATACCTACTTTGAATTGAACATAAAGCATAAAGCTAATTTATTATTATAAATGTCTATCATGAACTTGGCGGCGTTCTAGGTATAAGCAAGACACCAAAATACACAAAGTACTCATGATACAGGAAAAAAAAAAACTGACAAGAAGTATATCAGTAGAGAGAGTATAAAATGAATCAAATGACCAGAAGAGATGGGCATTGTCTTGTCTTATATATGTGCCAATGGATTTTCAGGGGAAAATGGTGGAAGTAGAGATATCAGGGTCTTTGCACTTGCTAATTCTGACATATGGGATATTCTGAGCCAACAGAATAATTGCTAACTCTGTACCATGTTGGTATTAATCTAAAAACAAGAATAGAGAAAAAGATAAGAAGTTGGAAAGCAGGCTACATAGCAGTCCCAGAGTGGCTAATGTGGTATGTACTTGGAAAAAACGGGGAGCAGACGAGATCAGACACATATGAAAACATATATTGTCCTGATCCTTGTAGATAGTTTTAGGGAATGTGTTTTTACATTAATTTTAGTGAAACACCATTTGTAGGCTTCTTTTTTAAATTTTTGATGAGGGCATGATATGATCTAAGTGTTTTTAAATCCTCATTCAAGTTGTATACATATGTTATGGAATGTACCAAAAAAGTGGTCTACATGGGAATCTACCTTTTTTTCCCCTGAAAAATTGGCTGATATTTTGGTGAGCAGATGTGTTTAAAAATAAAAGCCACTTTTTTTTATTCCTTTCAAATACCATGATCATGAATGTCAGAGAGACATAGAGCACAAGAAAATAGTTACAAGGCCTACAACAACAACAACAAAAAACTTTAGTAAAGCCTACTTTAGTTGCTAGCAGCTTATTCTGAGAGGTCTGGGATAAATGGGTGCTTGTATATTTTTGGACAAATTTCTATGTCTAAAGACTTCACACCTCTTCAGGCTAATTTTTCATCTTTGACACAGAGAAGGTTTTTTCCTTATATCCAATTACACTGTCTCATAATTTATTAAACCCATTTCCTGATCTGATGTCAAAATAGAAAACAATTGGTCACTGTTATTATAATATTAAAAAATCTATTTAAACACAGTTGTTTATTTAAGCTTAAGTAGCTTTGTCTTCTCTTCGCGAAATGACCTCAAATCTTTAACCATTCTCTATTTTTATCGCAGAAGTCAAATATTTTTTTAATCTATAAATGACCCACTTTAAAGTTGTTAAAAGCATTGTTTCTTGGATCTATGCTTCGTGTGAGTGGTGTGGAAATTTGTGTTGTATACGCATTTCAGCATTGTTCAAATGATGGAAGAAAGATGACAAAATATTTAGTGTATCTGTGTCAAAATTTGTGATAGTGCTTATCACATAGGCATGGCTTTACTGTATCTGCCAACTGCAAATATACATTTTACTTAGTAGGTGGTTGGTACATATGATCATATATGTTGCATGTATAGTTATATTATATATGCTCATATACGTGTGTGTGTGTGTGTGTGTGTGTGTGTGTGTGTGTGTGTGTGTATTTATTTCTCACTGTGGCACAGAAAAACCATAATAAAGAATTTATTATTCTCCAAACATAAGGACTATTAAGTGTCATAGACTAGCAACAGCAGTAAGCTAGACAGTATTGAAATAGAATAGAAAAAAAGACTTTATAGGGAAACAAACTGCTCTGTTTCAAGGCAGAACAGGAAAATGGAAGGTATATTAAGAGAAGGATTCCTAAGCAGAAACAGAATCTGCGATCCATCAATCTTGTGAAAATAATGTGTCAATATTACTAAGCTGAAGTTTTCTCAACTATATTGTAATTAATGTAACTACTTTAATACAGTGGCTAGTAAAACAAGAACTCTAAAAGTTAGTATCATTTTTGTCTTAGTTACTTATCAGCACAGGGACAGAAAACCCAATATCTACAACTTAAGGGATGAAAGACTTATTTTAGCTCATAGTTTCAGAAGGTCAAGGTAAGTCTTAGGAGGCTGGCAGTGGTAGGAGACTCTGATGGTAGGGTCTGCTGCTCACAGCATCATAAGAGGAAGAATCAGTGGTCACCTGAAGCTGGGACAAGAGTTTATATCCTTCCAGGCCCCGTGCACAGTAATGTACCCCAAGCCTGTCTCCTAACACAACAAACCTTGTGATCTGCCACACATCCATCATTCACATCCCTGAACATACTCACCTCTTAAGAGCACGTGACATCCACAGACAATCCACAATATCCAAAGACCTGAGGCTTTTGGAGGATATTTGACACCCAAAACATAACAATTTTCCATGGGGTAGGAATTAAAACTCCACATTATAAACTTGCATTTTGAACAAACTCATATAAAATACACACGACTTCATTGTTGTTTTTATAACTCCTACCAAAAAGAGAATTAGGTATGAGAGTTCCAATATGACACATGAAAGTTCATTTACATTTAAATTCTGATTATAGTGATAACTAAAATGGAGATCATGCAGATTGTCCTGAGCATACAGTATATAATCAATAAGTCAGCAATTTTTATTAGTTCTAAGGAAAATTAATGATTCGATGCGTATGGTTCAACAGTAGACGTTGCACTGCAATCAGTGGTGGTTAAGGCTCGTACAGATGGGAATGTGACTCTGTCCATACACTCTAGTCATTCATTATCCAGGACAAAAAGTGTAGGCCAGGAAACCCTTTCCTGGGAACAATAGTGGATGCCAAGATTCTAATCACTCAACACAATCTCTCAGAAAGAAACATTTGGTGGCCTTTAAATAGAAAGCATGATGCCAAAAGAATGGTTTTGGTTCCACATTTTTAAATCTCCAATTTGCAATTTACAGTGAGAAAGCTTTCTCAATGGAAAGATGTATTCTATTCTTTAAGAGGCGAAAGTTAATCCTGATATACATTAATGTTGATCCTCCCCTGAAGGTGGTGCTGAGTTGGGAGGGGGTGGGCAAAAAGAACAACAGAAAGCTCTTAAGAAATAAATGTGTGTGACACAGATGGCTAGAATAAATTATGGGACTAAAAATGAAGTTCAATTTACTTAGTTTTAAAATCCATTTGGACATTTATCAAAGATCACATTGTGAAATGTACTTGTGCTCCTTGGAAGTGTCACAATAATTGGCAGATTCTAACCCTCCGTTCCCCAAGAAAAAGGATAATAAAGAAATTAAGCCTGTAAACTTTCTTATTTGAAGATACAAACAAATAAAATAGTTCAATTTATAATTAATATAATAAGGAATGTCGAGCAACAGATTGATAAAGTATTCTAAACCTATATACATAAGACATATTTACATGTACGTATCATTTACATATGTATCTATATATACTTCTTCATCCACATACAATGGAATAAAGTTATGGTACATCAGTTGTGTAAAAACTGTTGAAACCTTTTATAAACACTTATTTTGCTATAAAACAAACTATTACATAATTTTCCCCTTGAAATGCACAAATTGGATGCAAATATTTAAAAATTGATATCATTTCAAAAAATTGAAGACAAGGATCAAAGTATTTAAACAACACAACTAAGCTCATTGAAGGTGTTGAAAAAATAAGAAAATGAGAGTATTTTCAAATGTCTTTAAAAATACAATAAGTGCTTTATCAAATATAGTCAAACCAGACATTAAGAACAAAAACAGGCAAAGTACTTCAGTGGAAGCATTTAGCTTAAAGCTGCTCTGACTGACAGACATGATAAATTTCAATTTTTATAAATCAGAAGATACACTAGAATAGATTTTTT
>PVKB01008832.1:0-12695 GCA_004027205.1 Ctenodactylus gundi | reverse complement strand
GGTTCTCACTCTGTGGTCCAGGCTGGTCCTGAACTCACTATGTAGCCCAGGCTGGCCTTGAACTCAGGGCAGTCCTCCTGCCTCAGCCTCCCGAGTGCTGGGATTACAGGTGTGTGCCACCACTCCCAGCTTACGTGGTGCAGAGGAATCGAACTCGAGTACTTAGCACTTGACTTAGCACTTGCTAAGCAAGCCCTTTAACCGCTGAGCCATTCCTCCAGCCCCCTGTCATTTCAAAAGTGATGAAATAGTAGATTTTAAACATTCTCACTACAATGATGAGAATGTGAAGTGACACATTAATTGGCTTGCTGATGTCATCCCCCATGTAAACACAGAGCAAGCTTCACTGTTCCTCAGGGATAAATAAACTTGCCATTATTCTATTGAACATCGAGTTGAATTTAAAGACAAAAAGAATTGAAATATAAGAAAGATGAATACATTTGAAATGTACATGCCTCATAAAGATCTATAAACATATCATTTGTGTTCAGAATGACTATCATAAAGAACCTCATCAGCTCAATTAAAAAGTCCTCAGAAAAGTGAAAAATGATATAAAAGATATATCAGGTAAGAACATTCAGAACTTGCAAAATAGCACAGGAAATATGCCAACATTTACTGAAAATTAAAGCTGAGATCCCAGCGTGTGCACCACCCATGCAGGGGACACACGGGACCTGGCTGTGTTCAGAATTCTACCCAAGTGAAGTTTCGGCAGTGTGCTAGTGAGACCATGGAAGGGTGTAATGCCAACTTCCGTTATTAAAGTGGACCAAATATGCTAAAGTGCAAATGTATCGTATGTGCAAGGCACGCATCTGAAGAACTCTAACGAAAAATATCACAGGTCTGAGTCCGTGGAAAGAACCACCATGTCCAACACCCAAAGGAACCAGGCAGCTCTTCCCGTGAGATCTACGGGTCAACAGGTCCAAATAAACCCCAGGAGCATTTTTCGTGACACACATCCAGTACAGCGAAGCGGAAGGCATTCCCCCTTCATGTCCTCCGACCCAAATGCTCTCGTATTGTTCTATTGCGTCTCCCGATACACGACTTCATCTGTTCTCCAGAGAGACAGTCAGCAGGAAGCAAGCGTGAAGTTATGCCAGGGTGTTATTAGGTGGGCGTACAGGACTAGGTACGGGGAAGGCACAATGATCACCTACGTGCAGGAGAGCTCAAGAATCCAGGAGCCTCTGCCAAGGAAGCCAAGGCTGCAGATGAACCAGACCAGAATGCAGCACCAGTGCAAGGTCAAGGCCCTGGAAGGTCACTGGAAGGTCACTGGGGCAGTGTGTGCTGGAAGGCTGAAGAAAGCAGAGACTGAAAGCCCGGTGTCCAAGGGCGATGTAGCATAGGACAGACCCGTTAGATAGACTGGAGATCCTCAAGGGGGAGCACTTCCTTCTTTTTCTCCCCATCTAATTCCATCAGTCATAGAGCCCACTGCTGGGGCCACCCCACCTGGGTAGATGCCCCCACCCCCAGTTTGCAGGGGACTCACCAGTCATCCACAGCCACACCCAGAGTTGTGATTAATTTGCTATATCAGGAATAGACAATCTCTAAACCATACTTAATCTCTAGATTCTATAGTATGCTGAAAATCTGCCTCAAAGTAGTAACACTGTCCTGGGCGCTAATGGAAACACCTTTGTTTTATGCACAGAAGAAGGAAAAGTTGCTCTTGGGCTGATGCCCCATCTCCTCCTCACATTTGATTCTCCAAATATCGTAATGTAGATTAAGCAACACTCACAAGATGATATAAACGAACATTGTGTTACATGAACGGAAGTACCAGCTACATATATGTGAGTGTGTGCACAAACATTAACAACATAGAAAAACACCCCTGGTGATTGCAAGCCTCGTTTCTGTAACGGGTCACACAGTCACAGCTGGCATTCATAGCTCCCCTCCACGACTACCCCTTCTGTTTCTTCTTGGCCCTCAGCAGGCGCCTCAGTGGGTCGTGGTTCTGTACCTGCCCAGCGACTCAGGCCTTCATTCCTGCGTGTTGTCATCCTGTCTGGATGGGGCCGTTGTGGTTTTCTACTGACCTTAATACCAGGGCATGATGTGCCGGGAAACGTCCTCAGGGAATTCCTATCCCCAAAGCATGCTCTTCCTTGCCTGTGCTATGGAGTGCTGGCCCAATTTCTCCTTTACAGTCTGGGTCAAACACCCTCACTAGCACCTAACACTCTTTATCTTGTTACTGGGAACCAGCAGGAACCCAAAATGACCAGGTGGAAGTCTTAGTTTCCATTTCAATCCCATCACCTCCTCTGAGAAGCTTTCCTCGCCCCGCAACTCCCGCTCTGAAAGTTACCATTTCGGAGACACACTCACAGAAGACCCGGTGTGCAGCATGTTCTAATGCAGCCTTTGCTGCAAGGTGAGCTGTGCAGTCCACAGCAGTGCCTTGCACCTGCGTGCAGGAAGGGCAGGGAGGACGCAGGAAGGAAATCCTCCTGCGTGTGTCCACACTTCCCCTGTGCAGCAAAAAGCTTACCCGCCTCCTGGGAAGGACACACGCACCCTGCCCTCTGCCCCCTCTTATACCCCCAGGGCCTCCCCCATGCAAAGCAGCGCCCGCTCTCAGCCTGAAAGCCCAGCCCCGGCCCAGCAGCCCCCGTCTCCCCTCAGGAGCCTTCCTTGGATCATGGGTGTCCTGGGGCTGCTCTTCTGCCTGCTGCTGGCTCCCTGCTGTGAGTGTCTGGGGTCTCAGGGTGGGCCTGGGTGGGGGCTCTGGTGTGCATGACTGACGGTGATGTTCTTGTCCCCAGGTGTCCTGTGCCAGGTGCAGCTGTGGGAGTCGGGTCCCGGCCTGGTGAGCCCCTCGCAGTCCCTGTCCCTCACCTGCACGGTCTCTGGTTACTCCATCAGCAGTTACTGGTGGAGCTGGATTCGACAGCCCCCAGGGAAGGGGCTACAGTGGATTATGCACCAAAGTTACGATGGTGGCACTAACTACAACCTGTCCCTCAAGAGGCACATCTCCATGAACAGAGAGAGACACATCACAGAATCAGTTGTTTCTGAAACTGAACTCTGTAACCCCTGAAACACAGCCATGTATTATTGTGCGAGAGCCACAGGGAAGGGACCTCAGTGTGAGCCCAGACACAAACCTTCCTGCAGAGGCGCTTGAGACCAGAAAGGGACGCTCCTGACAAGGGGAGCCCAGGATCAGCCCCAGGAGCAGGTGCACAGGAAGCAGGAACAGCTTCCCTCAGGTGCTGTGGTTTCCTGCCCAGCCAGCGCCCCCCTCTAGAGGCACTGTTCTTAGTGACTCCAATGACCTTCCCTGCCTCAGAACAGCACAGTATTATGGGGTGTGAGGTCAGTCTTGTCTAGCTTCCCCTAGTTTGAAGAGTTTTCAAAATAATACTTTTGGATAAAGTCTGTGTTTACAATAAAGTCTACCACGTGGTGCCATTAATCTTCACCACCAGAAGCACGTGCTGTCCTTCAAGGTGCTCCTCGTTGCCTCACATGCGTCTCCCGCCCAATCCTTTCCTAATGAGTTCCTCCCAATCCTGGCCCATTCCATGCCCTTCCCTGGGCAGAGCTGAGCATCACTGTGTATTGTGCGATGGTTTTCACACACTCCTGGATTTTCCACCCTTGATGACCAGTGGAAACACCTGCAGACAGTTGTTATTGTCACAATCTAGAAAGAATTGTCACGCTGACATCTAGTTGTTCTTCTTTTAGGGTGCTGCCAAGCACCTAACATGCTACAGCCAAAGGTATTGTCCCAACATGAAATTATTTGGTCAAAATGTCAGTAGGGCCAAGGCAGTAAAACCCTGTCATAAAGAACAGAAATGGGACCAAATCAATGGAAAAACATTATATAATAAACATAGACACATATAAGCTATCTTTCCAAATGTGGTTACACAGGCACACTCATGTACCAAGCCAAGATCTTCAAATCCAGAAGTGCCACCCCACACTCAGGTCTCCTGTGGGTGTGGACAGCGGGTGACAAGACCATGAGCTCTTTGTTAATAAAAATACCATGCAGTCTCAAAGATAAGTGGGTTTTTAGAACTGAATCTGAGTTTGTTCTGGAAAGCATTAACTCCAACCTTGTGAGGATAGCACAGAAGAGCTCAAAGAGGAATTGTATTTGAATTTCTAAGACAGGCAGCAGCATCCTGGTAGGTAAAAATCAAAGAGATTCACAATCTGTTGAGCCAGAGTCTGGATAATTGTAAACCACCTCAGTTAGAGCTGACTGGTTCACAAGTTTCAACGGGTAAAACAAGATGAAGTATAATAAATTTGGGTTAAATGGGTTTTGAGTCTGGTTTTGAAATAATTTTTGAAAAACATCTTTGCCGTTGTCCAGCCATGGGGAGAGTCAGGGTACCTGAAGGAGGTGCAGCATCGGCAAGAGTAAGGACTCTGGACCACCGACTGCAGTGAACCGGATTGCCACTGGTCAGCAGTGGCTGTGTTTATTTATGCACTTTTCTTACGCAATTTTCAGTTTCCTTGTTCACAGGGGGTTACGGCAAGGGGTATTTAGATATTCAGCAGAATACATGAATCTGTTCTTTGTAATCACCTTGATATGTGTTACACATCCCATTCCCATCTATTACAGAGACCAACTACCCACACCATTAAACTTATTTCTAAGAAATCATGCAGCAAGCATATCACATCAAGTGTGGCACATTGTGGTCAGGCAGTGTCTGGACTGGCAGCAATTGCAGTTACATAAGTCATAACAAGCCACAATGAGGTCAAGGTGTTAGGAAAAACATAGTAATAGGTTTTTAATCTTAAAGCAAAGCTACATGTTCAACATTCAGCAAGGCATGGTTTCTTATGTTAAAAGATAACGCTGGCAATTGGGTATTCTACCATAATAACCATTCCATTGTTTCTTAATGGTATCTTTTGCCTACTGGGTCATGAGGCGCCAGGCAGGGCCAGCTCTGTCTCATCTTATTGTAAAAGGGAGGTCATTGTAATTCACGTGATGTCCATCTATCCAGAACCTTCTAACTCCCTCTACCCAGGCTCTAGAGTTTGGCAGGGGAGGGTCGAGGGAGGTCTGGCGAGAGGAGGAAGAGTACCCGGATCAGGTGTTGTGATAGGGGAAACCACAGATTCAGAGGAGTCAGGAGAGCAGTCGGGAGAAGAGACATCAGGTGAAGGCTGAGAATCTTGGGGGGCTTTTGAGACTGAGGAACAAGTACAAAAATATGAGAGAGGGTATAGTCCCCATGAGTAAGGTGCACGGTTACACAAAATATTCCAAGCAATGGCAATAAAATACCCAGTGACAGCAATAGCATCACCACCGAAGGGTGGGATATTGGTCATTCCAGAGGCACACAGCAGGCTCCCAGGGCTTTGCCTCTGAGAGTTCTGGCTGCAACTGCTTTGCAGATGAAGCCCCCGCTGGTGCCTCTAGATGCCGTTCCCAGGAACCGAGTGGCTCCACGGGGTAGGGCTGTTTAGGGAAAGAGTGGGAGGGCAGACAGGATAGGAGGACACCGGCGTTGCAATTTTTACAAGCACCTTGGCAAGCAAACCTATGTTTCAGGTCTCACTTCAGTTAAGAAAAAAATGTAAAAAAAAAAATCCCTATCTGGAAAAGATGTAACTCTATTTCTCCTAGTGAGCTTCTTTGACAAGTGGGATTTTTAGCACCTTTGTGAAAGATACAGAGTGTGAACAAACATTTGGCTGGTGTTTACATTTTAAAAACTCATTGTCAAAGGCATGTGGCCCCTGATGCCCCTCGGCAGGCTCCCTCTGCTGTGAACACATGCCCATCGCTGCCCTTTCTCGCGTCTCCAGCACTGGATGTCCTTCTCCATGGCGTCTTCAGCTGCTCTGTCGTGGCCACCACGGTGTCCCGGATACATGCCAAACTTCTCTGTTTCCTTTTCGCTTGGTCTTTGAAGAAGACCCAGAAGTCTCGTGGTGCCAGGTGTGGTAAACAAGGTGGACGGCGACACAGTGTCACGGGTCTGGGAGCCCGCCCTTCTGGTAGTTGGCCCTTGGTAGCAGCACTCACCTGTCACCACTTGCAGGGATTCACACACCACGGGACTTCCAGAACAGCCCCAGAGTCCCCAGAGGAGATGTATTAGCTCCTTGGTGTCGTCACTCCACGTTGTAAGCAGAACTCCATGGCTTCCCACAAATAAATACAGCCATAATTATCAAACTAAAATGAAATCGAACTTAAAAAAATCAATACAAATTTGAAAATGTATGAGGAAATACTCCTTAAGTACGCATATCTCGTAAGTTCTCAAAGTCTTTTGTGTTCGTGTTGAAAGGGCATGAGAATAGTTCACCTGCTAAAATAAGGCTTCTTCAAAAAAGTGGAAAATGTTACAAAAGAAAGAACACGTAAGAATATTCAGCATAGGAAATATTTCAACATCTTATTGAAAATTTAAGATCCCAGGAAACGCACCACTCTGTCAACGGAAGACACAGCGCTTGGCTGTGTTCAGAACTCAACGCAAATGAAACTTTGATGCTGTGCTGAGCCTGCAGAAGGACATCGCGCCAATTTCTGCTTTTAAAAATGGGCCAAAATGCTAAGATGAAATTTTAATGAAATATGTGCAAAACGTGTATCTGTAAAACTCTGATGAAAAAAACCCCACAGATCTGAGTCAGCGGAAAGATGCACCGTGTGCAGTATCACCAAGCTCGGCCCGGGAAGCAGGCACCTCCTTCCAGGGACTTATGGGGTCGACGTGGTAGGAATAAACCCAAGTGCACTTCAGTGACATACTTCAAAATAGGATGAAAAATGCTTTCTTTTCTACTAATCCTCCTGCAGGCCAGCACACTCTGCTCCCTGGCCTCTCTGATGTACCCACCTGAGAGCTGGCTATATAGCAGGGGACATGCAAATAGGGCCTCCCTGCGCTGATGAAAACCGGCCCAGCCCTCACCCTGCAGCTCTGCACAGGAGCCCAGCCCCGCGTGCCCAGGGCTTCCCCCGCCTGATCAGGACTCACACACACGCTCGCCATGGAGTTTGGGCTCAGCTGGGTTTTCCTGGTGGCCCTTTTAAAAGGTGATTGATGGGGAACAGGAGACACTGAGTGTGTGAGTGGACAGGAGTGGGATGAACAGGGGACGTGTGTGACAGTGTCCTGAGCAGGATGTGTCTGTGTCTGCAGGTGTCCAGTGTGAGGTGCAGCTGTTGGAGTCCGGAGGAGGCTTGGTGGCGCCTGGTGGGTCCCTGAGACTCTCCTGTGCAGCCTCCGGATTCACCTTCAGCAGCTATGGCATGCACTGGGTCCGCCAGGCCCCCGGGAAGGGGCTGGAGTGGGTCGCATACATTAGTAGTGGTGGTAGTAGCACATACTACGCGGACTCGGTGAAGGGCCGATTCACCATCTCCAGAGACAACGCCAAGAACACGCTGTACCTGCAGATGAGCAGCCTGAGAGCCGAGGACACGGCCCTGTATTACTGTGCGAGAGACACAGTGAGGGGACCTCAGGGTGAGGCCAGACACAAACCTGCCTGCAGGGGCGCTCGGGACCGGCAGGGGGCGCTCAGAGCACACTGGGTTAGGGCTAGGCACTAGGAAAGGTGCAGAGGGAGAGAAGCATGTTTGAGGGTTCCTTCCCATTTTCCCTTTTCTCAGGCAGGAAATTTCTCTATATTTATGATACTGTTCTTCATCTGAGACTTTTGTATACAAACTGGTTTTGTTGTTGCAGTTTTTATTTTGACTGGTTTGTTCTGCTGTTTCAATTATAGGATACATTCACACAGAAAAACCCAAGTGTCAATGAAAGGGACAGAGGTGACTGTATTGTCACCAGAATCAGCTTAGGCAGATCAGGGGCCCTTGTGACTCTCTCCCCGTCTTCCCTCAGAGTAGAGAGCTTAACTCGGTTCCTTCACTCCAGGAGCCTGTGAGATTCAGGATAGAGACAAGAGGGAGGCTGGCTCAGGGTCATTACCAATGAAGGTTCATAGGTGTCAATAGGGCCGTTGTTGGGAGGTCAGCTAAAGCACGCATAGAAAGTTACAGTGTTAATTAAGAGAAAGCAATTAGCACATCAGGCATCAGGTGTGTCCTGGGGTGGGGGTGGGGTGGGGAGATGGGGTAGAGGAGCCTTGCCTAGCGCAGGCAGGGAAGCAGTGTTGAGAAAACATGTGGCACTGGTGACTGATATTAGAGTTACCCTGATACTCTTTATGGTCTATTTAGAAATTTATCACATAGTATTATGGTTTGGATCTAAAATGTCCCTCCAGAATTCTCAAGTGTTAAAGTGTCGATTGTGTGGCGCTATGCTCACAGTTGGTGCCCTGCGGTAAGTGTGACAGCACCCCCTCCTCCACCTGTGACTTCAGGAACAGCTGTTGATGGGGCGCCCAAGTGTGCTGAGAGCTCCCAGTGGCGGTACCTGCAGGGGCAGTGGAGAGGCGAGGTCCCTAGGGCAGGCCATCCGGAGTCCGGCTGGAATGTTTACGAGAAACTGACATTGTCACCCACTGTAGAACTCCTCCTTCTCCTCTGCCCTGATTAGACCAGGCCCACGCAGGCTGCCCTGGACAGGTGATCTATCTGCCTGACAGAGAAATGGGATGGCACTTCGATACCGTGTACTCAACCCCTGTGCAGGAGCACCCGACTACCGT
Source organism: Ctenodactylus gundi (assembly GCA_004027205.1). NCBI lineage: Eukaryota > Metazoa > Chordata > Mammalia > Rodentia > Ctenodactylidae > Ctenodactylus > Ctenodactylus gundi. Next base: position 4,022 of record PVKB01008832.1, on the reverse strand, counting down.
TTGAATCACTGGGCAACATAATCCAGCCAAACTGATACATCAACCTGAGTCGTCAAGGTTATTATTTACCTTGGACGGTCAACTCATATGACAGTAAATTTGCTGAATTACTTGTTACCAGAGATCTTTTGATAAGCCCAAAAACTGGTGTAGATTTGTGAGTATGCGCTAAAGCCTCTTGCCGCTTTCTGGAGGACAAATACAGAAGCACCAGGGCACAGGTGGGGAGGCGGAGACATTACTGAAAACAGAGTTTGAGAATCTTGACATTAATTCTTTGGACATGGGGCATAGCTAACTTGTGAGGTCAACAGGTCACAGGTCATTCTTTTTTTGCTGCTGCTGGTAATAACCACTTATTATAATTGATCCATGTATACTTTGTGTCACTGGAATAACCATGAGTGGGGCATTGGAGTCCTGCTCACCGTGTCACACCCAGATCCTTTCTATCCTCACTGCATCTACTTTGGCCCACCACTTTTTTATGCTGTATTTTAATTTTCATGTATGGAATATTATTCAATCTCATTTTCATTTATTTTTGTATATTTTCAATCTTTTATCCTGATAGATTGATTATATAAAGCAGCCCATCATTTCTTCTAGAAGATCTAATGGATTTGTGCAGAATTATTTATAACATTACTTTATTGTTTAAGCATGTATTGACAGACAGACAGAGGATAGACAATTACCTATGAGAAAACTGCTGTAATACTTCGTCTTGGGTCCTTGATTTCCATCTTAGTTGCTTTTTTGTTGCCGTGACTAAATACCAGACATGTGCAAATAGGGGAGGAAGAGATTTATTTTGGCTCACAGTTTCAGGTCTAGTTTCGTTCATGGACAGCTGGCAACAGTGGAAGCCTGTGGAGGAGGTGGACACGGAGAGGAGGTGGAGAGTGGCTCCTCCAAATCCCGAAAGAAAGAGAAAACGTTGCCTTTATCCCTCCAGGTCCTATCCCAGTGATTCAGCCCTTTTGGGTCCAGCCTAAGCATCCTGCCCCTTCCAGATTTGAGTCCCTAATTCACCACACACCTGTAATCTATAATCCACCCTATGCCTGCAATCTAACCTACATGCCTGTAATCTACAATCTGCCACACACTTGTCTCGCACCACAGTCCCGTAATCCACCCCTTCAAGCTAGACCCCCCTTCTCATAACAGCACATGGTTCCATAGATAAGCCAGAAGCCTCCAAATACTTGAGACTTTGGGGGACATTCCGGATCCAAACCACAATAATTTCTTTGAGAAATTTTCTTTTCTTATTTGCCTAATAGTTTTATATTTGTGTTTTATTTATATATATATGTCTAAATAAAACTTAATTTTTGAATATTTTCCTTTGTCTTCCTTCCCCAAGATGTTATTACCCTGGAAACCTGCAAATGATTACGGAATCTACTGTGCCTTGTGATGCGCAGGGATGACTGTGGTGCCCACCCTGGCCTGCTAGGGTCCATCTCTTCACCGCTACTTCGTGTTGGAGTCCTCAGCTTCCTCACACCTGGCTTCTAAGAGTGGAGGAGATGGCTTTCTGTGAACTGGTCACAACTGTGCTGCAGAACCCTGGAAGTTATTCACGCTAACCGTTCTTAGTACCTGTTCTCTCACCACCCTTCTGTGCGCTGTGCCTCTGGTCATCACTGTCTATCTCCTGATTGGCTGTTCTCTACCTTCCATATGTGGTCAAGGACATGCAGCATGTGTATCTCTGTGTCTGACACATGTCATTAACAACATGTCCTCTCTTTCTCTTAATTTTAATGCAAAAGACAGGATTTTGTGTTTTAACAATGTGGATTATCCTGAGCTCTTAGACAAGTTTCACCTTTATTTGGACCATTACTGCTATGATCTTTACTCTCTCCTTCCATTGAGTTTAGACTCATTGACTCTCTGGTGTTGCGGTCAACTGGGTAGCCAAGAGTGTGCACTGGAGTCCTGCTCACTGTGTCACATGATGTCACACCCAGAGCCTTTCTGTCCTCGCTGCATCTTCTGTAGCCCACCATGTTTTAGTGCTGTATTTTAATTTTTGTGTATGGAATATTTTTTAGTTTCTTTTCCACTTATTTTTTGAAATAATATTTGTTCAAGAGCGTATTACTTGGACTCTTCATGACTGAGTCCATTTTCTCTTGCCTGTAACAAACCAGGCTGGTTGAGTTTGGCCATGTGGACGTCACTGTCCCCAAAGGTGCATGTTACAACCTTCTCCCCAGGGCAGTGCCATTGGGAAGCGCTGAGGTTTTACAGAGTTTTGTCGGAGTTGAAGGTTTCAGGCCACTGGGAAAGGTCTTGACGTGGGGCGTGAGCCAGGTTCCCATCTCTGCTACTCTTTCATCTCCGGTGTGAAAGGAGTGAGTTTGCTCTACCATGTTCTTCCGCCATGATGCACTGCCTCACCCAAAGTAATAGGGCACTCAGTCATACATGGAAATCTTTAAAAATGAGACAAAGAAAACTATTTTTTTCCACTGATAGTTATAGTGGTAAACAGTTTACAAACACAGAAGATGACCCCTAAGCAGTGAGACCTCGCAACAGCACCGGAGAAGATGGGGAGAGTCTTGGGGATGAAGTCACACGAAGAGTTTGGACGAACGTGCAGGGATAGCTGGACACAGCCTGGGCTGCTGTGGGCGGAGCTGAGGGGTCTTGGTGGAGCCCGGGGACCAGAGTGTGGGTAGGAAGGCATCACTAGAAAGAAGCCATGAGCTGAGCAGGTGGAAATTTGCCTTGAGGGCATCTCAGGATTTGATAAGTCTTCAAGTGAGCATGTGCAAACCTGTGTTCAGGACCGTCCAGGGCAGAGTCTTCAGAGAGGGGCGCCCCAGGGCACCTTGCCTTCCCAGAACTGCTGAAGCCAAGGCCCCCCCAGGTCCTGCAGCACTCAGGTGGGCCCACGGGCCCTCACAAGATTGGCAACGACCGTGGCGTCATCATGGGTGTGGGACGTGCAGCACACAGAAGGGAAGGATTGTGGGTATTGAGGCTTCCAAAGAAATACCTAAGGAAAGAGGGGGGCCAGGCAGTGAGCACCCAGGTCCTGTCCCTGAGCACGACCCCAAACAGTGATGCATGGAGCTGCCAGGCAAAGCCAGCATCACAGCTGCAGCGGAGATGGGCATGAGGGTGGCAGCCAGTACCAGGGGAGCAGGAGACCGTGTTCTCTTCTGATTCCCTCCTAGTTACTGGAGGGCAATCTCATCACCAGCCTCGCCCCTGTTCTAGTCTGTCCTGACGCGAATCTCTGCAGAGGCGCCTGGGACTGGCAGGGGGCGGGCGTGAAAGGCTGGGCTCAGTCAGCCTCTGACTTCATAACCTGCCCAACCCAGCTCAGGGCCCTTCAGGTCCCCAGGCTCATGTGATCCCTGTCTGATGAGGTGTGACCCTTCTGGAGGGTGGTGTGACTGCCCTGCACCCGTCTCCCCAGAGGGGCCCCTCTAGTGCAGGAAATCAAGCTCAGGGCTCTCACTGGTTCTGCGTGGTGGGCAGGTGTCTGACCATCTCATTGCATAGCACAGTGTGACAATAATTAGAAACGCAGTGAGCTGTGAATGGGGAACACACCTGAGCCACCCCACGGTCTCCCCACCCTGGTTCCTCGTGCTGAAACATCTTCCATGAAGCCAGTCCCTGGGGCCACAATGGGATGGAACCCCGGGTACAGGACACGTGTGTGACCCAGGCAGGGACCAGCCTGCAGGAGGGGGATACAGGGGGAATCGGGATCCCCTACTCATAGCAGCAGCCTGGAAACAGGTGCAGAGGCTGGGATGGGCTCCTGCAGGCTGGGTCCTCCCCTTTTAGAAGTCAGGATCTAAACACTGAAGTTTGTAGGAGCTGCACATGTGGGACAAACACCCAGTTGTGGTGGAGGGTTTCCTTTCTCATCACTGAGTCACACTAGAGGGTTCCTAGTACTGCGGATATGTTAATAGAAACAGACCAGAGGACAGGATGGACTTACTGATTCTGGTGGACATGTTGGGGACACAGTGGTTCCA
>PVKB01008831.1:0-12641 GCA_004027205.1 Ctenodactylus gundi | reverse complement strand
TTTGTTGGATTAAAAATTCTGTATATGTCTGTCAGATCCATTTCTTCTATGATGTAGTTCGGATTTGCTATGTCTGTCGGTTTTGTGTCTCGTTGACCTATCTTCTTGGAATAGAGGGGTATTAAAGTCCCCCACTATTTCAGCATTGAGTTTTTGTGGTTTTTGAAGTCCAGTAGCTTTTATGTAGTTGGGTGTACCATTGTTTGGGGCATGAATGTTTATGAGTGTCAGTTCCTCTTGCTGGATTGTTCCCTTTACAGGAATGAAGTGACCTTCTTTGTCTTTTCTGACCAGTTTTGGCGTAAAGTCCATATTTTCAGCAGAGTATCGCTATGCCTGCTTTTTTTTTTTTTGTCCTCCAAGTGAGTAAATTATAGAACTCAGCCTTTAATATTAAGTTTGTAGTTATCTTCATGATGGAAATGTGTCTATTTTAAGCAATATATGGTTGGATTGTATTTTGTGATCCAATTAGCCAATCTATGTCTTTTGTTGGTGAATTGAGGCCATTAGCATTTAGGATTATGATTGATATATGTGTTTTAAGACCCGGCATTTTGCAATCCTGCCCTGTGTATATCCCACTCTTTTGTTTACTTATTTTGTAGATACTCTCTATTAAGAATATATCTGCCACCATGTTCTTTTTGTGTAATATGTTTCCTGTTTCCCTATTCAGTAGACTTTTAAGAATTCTCAGTAGTGATGGTTTGGTTGTCATATATTTCTTTAAGATTTCTTTGTTGTGGAAGATTTTTATTTCATTTTTTACTTTAAGTCATATTTTTGCTTGGTACAGGAGTCTTGGGTCACAGTTACTATCTTTTAATGGTTTTTGGACTTCACTGAAGGCTATTTCAGTTTTCAGGATTTGTGTTGAGAATTCTTCTATTACTCATAGGCTTGCCTTGATATGTCACTTCCCTTTTTTCTTTTACAGCTTTCAGAATTCTCTTTTTGCTTTGTATTTTTGAAACTTTTATTACAATGTGTCTAGGAGAACTTCAGTTTTGGTCATGTCTATTGGGTGTACAGTATGCCTCTGTCACCTATGTGTCCACTTCATTTTCTATGTATGGGAAGTTTTCTCTTATGGTTTCAGTGATCAGATTTTTTTAGACCTTTAGTATGGATTTCCATTTTTTCTTGTATTCATGCTATTCTGAGATTAGATTTCTTTGAGTTTTCTATAATCCGTTGCACTCCATTACCTTGTTGATGTTAGATTATGTCATGATTGTTAATACACTGTTCTATTATTTAATTTTTATCCTCTAAATTTGAAATTCTCTCATTTTGTGCCATTCTTTTCCCTATGCTTTCAGTGGAAGTATTCATCTCTTGATGTTCTTCTACCATTTCTCATATTTTTTGGAATTCTTTAGTAAAGTTGTCATTCATGTTTTGTCTTGACTTCTGTAATTACGCTAGTTTTGCATTTGTTTCTTAAGTTCTTTGTTCAATTTTTTTAATTCCTCAAGTTCTTTGCATAAAGTGTTTCCTGAGTCAGTCTTGTGTTCTCCCTTAGGTTAGCTATTTTTCTCAAGGAATTTTGGATCTTCCTCTGGTTCTACCTGAGTCTCTCTTGATGGGCTGGGGTGGGAGGGAGGTTCTGTGGCATCTTGCCCCCATGTGTTCTCATCTTGCTGTTGACTATTTCTTTGGCTTGCAGTGGTTATTCTTTGAGCAATCTCTATTTTTTTTTTATAGTAAAGAGTGTTTTTCTATGGGTGTGTATTATGTTGTCTGTGTTACTGATGTAGGACTCCTTGCTACAGGACAACTAGTTCATTCTTTCTCACTTGATAGTTGCTACTAGGTCTATTTTTGAGGGTTTTTTTTTTCTTCTGGTGAAGCTGTCAGGCTTGGCACCTTCTCGCCTTCTGGCAGGTCGCACAGAGAGTGGATGCTTCTGGGTGCTTCCACTGATGGGTGGTGATTAGGCCGACTAACATGGCCTCTGAGGTGAAGGCAGGGTTCTGGGCACAGCTACAGGATGCCCCTGGCGTGCATCAGTGATGAGTACTGAGTAGGCCCTGTTGCATTGGCTCTGATGTGTAGGCGAGGGTCTGGGCATAGCTATCTGGGTGCCCCACTATTATCTCGATAACAATGGGTTTTGGTAGTGGGATTTACAAGCCATTGGAGGCCAGTGCCTCATTGATCTTTCCATCTTCCAGATGAGGAGATAGAGAGTGCACAAAGGAGGCAACCTTTTCAAAGCCACGGGCATGTTAAATGGTGGGGAAAGGAGGAGACAAAAGTGCAGCAAAAAGAAGTAAAAATGATTAAGATGCAATACGAACCTATTTCCAAGTTGAATGCAATTATTATGCATTGCAAACATCTACTACTCCTAACTATGACCAACATAAATAAAAGTTAACATCTTCAAAAATAAGATGTAATTGCAGATCTGATCGACTCCGTAGCTTGACACAACACAAACATCCAATGCTATCTCCTCTGGGATACTTCCTGAGATAAAGATTTGAACAAATGGCCAGACTGACTGTGGATGCTTGTGATAAATGACCTCAAATATCCATCACCTGACTAATAGGCCAGTAGTCCACCCAGGAAGTCCCTGTCCCAGTTCCTGAGAGTCATTTACAGATGGCCTCATCCCTTCCCTCTAACTCCAAAAAGTGGGGGGCTGGCTCTCCTTGAGTCTGCTGACGAACAGCAATCCAAAATGCTCCAGTGACAACTTCCCTCTTTTCCAGGCTGGTGTGGAACCCAGCTGGTGTAAACAATCTTTCTGCCCAGCATGGGTGATAGGAATCCTTGCAGATGAGTCATCCTCAAAAGCTTTCTGGGGTTCACATAAGAGAGTGCATGAATGCAACAGTCACTCTGGCTAGGGACACATCCCTTTGCTCAAACGGGCCAACTGTGCAGATGACTAGGGTGTTCCAGGTCACTACCTGGTGAAGTTCCTGATACAGCTCAGCTATCTGGGCCACAAGTACTTAATGATAGTTTACAAGAAAGAAAAGGTCCCCCTAGAGTGAAGGAAATTATTTTCTTCAAGAATTCTAAGCTCTGGAGATTTGCAAGGAAAAAACACAGATGCTAAACTAACATGCTGGGGAAGAAGGCAGGTGGCAGGCTAAATAAAGAAATGTGAGCACATACACAGAGAACATGGTCCTTTATTTCCACAGGGAGGCACAAATGTATATTAATGAGGATTGTGAATGCCAAGAAATCAAATAATGACATAAACAGCACAGGAAATAATAAAGCCCAGAGTTGGCTGCAATCATTTACTATGGAAAGGCCAGAGGACTTCAGACTGTGTACACTACTCTGAAGACCTCAAAGGCTTCACAAATGACAACTGCTTTGCTCCCAGGGCTGGGATGTGGCACTCTATAAATAAATGAATCTCCTTGTTTTAGTGTTAATACTATAGAGAAACCCTAGGAAGCCATTTCATCTGCTGAAAGGCACAAGAGCAAGAATGCGGGCTGAGATTTGTGTTCCAGACAATGAGCTCTGTAATGATGGCTCAAACAAATTCATTTCTTGGACCCAAGACGTATGCATGTGTCATAAGGGTCATGGTGAGAAGAGGAAAGTAGAGAGGGAACCTGAAGAAAATAATCTCTTCCCATGATCCCCGCATCACAAAGGAGGCATTGAGGGCCTGAGAGGGCACAGGTGTGAGTGTTGCTACCATCCAGGCCCAGCTCCTGCCTGCTGACCAGACAGGCATGTAGGTGCCAGTTGTACTTGCTCTGGGCCTGTGGTGAATAAGTAGCCTTTTTTGGCTGCCCATAATCTTCATTCCCTTCCAAGTTAGAGGAAGTTGAAAACACTAGTTATGACTTTCCTAACTTCCTTTTGAAGCTGGAGCAAAGTACCCAATTGGGGCTCAAGCAGTTAGGTTTTGTTTGTTTGTTTGTTTGCAGTTCTAGGGATTGAATCCAGGGATTTTGCTACATCCCCAGCCTATTTTTTTAATTTTAATTTTGAGACAGGGTTTCACTTAGTTGCTAAATTGCCCAGCAGTTAGTTTTTAGATTAGTGATAATGATAAACAAAAGCAAGATCAGTGGAGAATCTGCCACAACATCTCATTTTCTGGACCAGCTGTATCAGTGGTGCCAATGGCCAAGAATGGAAAGTGTGGTGGACAAGATAGCCTACTGCTCACTGGTGCAGCAAAGGTATTTTCATGTAATTCTGTACCATAATTTTGTTTTAGAAATAGAAACACTGAACTCTCCAGCAATTTTCTAATCTCTCCAGCAATTCTGTCATTGACCTCAAATTCTCTCTATGTCCCCTTTCTGCCACTCTCCATCTAGAGCCTGTATCTCTGTTATTTAAACTAAGAATCACGAGAGGGCTCATAATCCTTGTTGAGATCCTAGAATACATTCTTATCTATTCTTTTCACAGTTCAGCTGTCCATTGAAGTCCAGCACAAATCTCCTCAGTTATAAGAAGCACAGTGAAAGTATTTCACTCATTCTAATAGCAGTCTTCAAATATCTGTTGTGAACCAGACACTTTGCTAAGTGCCAAGGAAGTAGAGACAAGTTGGACCCTGTTCATTTCTAAAATGATTTCCAATTATAGTGATAAATCAACAATGAAAAAGAAATACAAGCAGAGCTGTATTAGAATCTAGGGTGAGCCATTGGCTAATGCCTGACTATGATGGGCAAATCAGAATGGAAAAGATTTTTTCTTTTAGTGTTATTATTTTTCCCATTTTATTAATATACATATATATGTGATACATAATTTTTAAATTGAAATTGAGTATTTTGTGCACATGTATATTGCAAGGCTTCCATTTTTGATGGTAGAGGATTATCCCTGCCACTAAAGTGACATAAAAATCCCAATTAAAATATTAAAAATAGTTTCTATAAAATAGGAAATACCTAAACAATAATAATGAATTATAGGGATGAGATTTGAAAGACCATAGAATCGGAAAGGTTGGTATAACCCTTGGGCTTTATTTGTCACAAAATAAGAGGCTAAAAAATAGAATCAAGTGGAAACTTTACAATAAAAATGTAATTACCAAATAAGGAACCACAAGATAAGTATAACAGCAGATAATGCATAGAAGAAGAAAGAATTAATAGGCTAGAAATAAATTGGTCAGATAAAAACAGAATATGCACAGAGAAACAATTAAATAGAAAACATAGAGGAGAAAGCATGAGACGTTGAGATAGAATATGTAACACCCACATACAACTGGCATCTGTAGAGGAAAAAGAAAAGGAGAAAATGAAAACAGAAATAATATTTAAGTATCTGAAGAACTAATGGTTAGACTTTCTAAACTGATAAAAGGTGTCAAATCATAGATTCAAAAGGCTTGCACACCTCCATGTGAATGAATCCAGAGAAAACCATAGGAAGGCATATTGCAGTGAAACTACTACAACAAAAGACAATGAGAACGTAGCAAGAACAGCTAGACTTAAATTATATGATATTGAGGATTTATTTTGAAATAATACAGCAATAGTGAAAAATTACACGATCAAGATAAAAAATGTAGAAAATTTACACTTTTGGAAATGACAGAATAACTTATACCAGAGTAATCTCCACACAGTAAACAAGTATGAAACTAGATAGAATATCCAAAGTGATTGCTTTCAGGCATAAGAGATTCCATCTTATACTTTAGGCAAAAAGAAAAATACTGCACTCATCAATAGCAAAGGACTTACTCCACAGCCAGGTCTCTCTGCCTGTAGGAATTTCCCAACTTCCGCAAAGTGAACTAAAACTAAGCAGAGCTTGGTAACCCTACTGAGGAGGACAGCTAGAATCAGAGTTAGGGAAAATTGAAATGAGACAGGGTTCAGAGGGTGAGGGTGTTACCAGATAAGGCTCAAAGAGATGCCCCAAAGAGAAGGTGGGACTTCATCTCACCCAAACCCAAGGGAAAGTTGGTAGAAGGTTCACTGACTTATGTCACAGAAAAGAATTACAGGAGATATCAGTAAGACACATTGGAAAGGTTTATTAGACAAAATTTAAGTAGTATACACTAAAAGAAAGCAGAATGAGCCCTCGAGAGAGGAGCATTACAATGAGGGTGTTGCTGTGTGATTTTGAGGATATCTTCAAGATGGGTGATCTAAGAAGTGTATTTCCCAAGTTACACTTTGATGTGCTGAATTAAAATGCAAGCCCTTTGCCTATGTTGGAATTTTGGAGATATGCTGTCCACTTAATATGCTGCCTGGTGTGAGGGGAAAGCCAGGCTCAATTTGCAGATGAATATCCTGAAATGCCTCAGTTTACAGGCTTCTTGTATCTTTAAGATACCTAGGATTTCTTTTTCTGGACTGAGTCTGCTGGAAAAAAACTTGGAGTAACTGATTGTGTCCTGAAGCTGAAGTCCTAAAAGTACAATGAAAAAAATTTTGTCTCCTTTCTATTTACACTTCTTTTTTCCTGCCTCAGGAGGGAGCACCAAAAATCCATGTCTTAGTTTGCTATGGCTGCCATAACAAACTACCATAAACTGGGTGGCTTCAATAAAAAAAAGTATGGCTACACAGTTCTGAAGCCTGGGTGCCCCAGGTGAAGGTGTTGGTGAGGGCAGTTCCTGCTGAGGGCTGTGCGGAAAAGATCTGTTTGAGGCTTATTCTCCTTAACATACTCTTACATTTCCTACCACTTCCTTCCCCTGATGTTTAATTTTGGGCCCAAAATTTCTCTTTATAAGGATACCAGTCCTAAAGGATCAAGGTCCAACCTAATGATCTCACTTTAATCTAATTACTTTTATAAAGAACCTATCTGCAAATGAGGAAACATGTTGAAGTACTGGAGGTTGTAAGTTCAGCATATGAATTTTAAGGGAACACAATATTCAACAGCTGAGTCCATGTGGGATCTCCTGCAAGTCTTTTGCTGGGTCTGAGCTATAAACAAGCAAGGCAAGATAACATCTGTTATGTCAAGTATACAGTTAAAAATTACTAAAGATGCAAGGTACTATGAGTCATGATATAAAAAGTCAATTTAAATCAACTCTGGGATCGTCCAGATGTTGATTTTAGTAGACAAAGTCTTCAAGCAACTGTGAAAAATGTACGCTAAGAATAAAAGGCAAATATGTTATTGCTGAGTGGAAAGATGGGAATCCGAGGACAGATAAGAAAACTAGCCAAAATGATCAAATGAAACTCTAGAACTGGAAAGGAAAATATCTGAACTTAGTAATGCACTGGACGAGCTTAATAGCAATGTAAAAAAACATAAAACACATATATACAAAAACTCCCACATGTATGCCTAACTACATGTTTTCAAAATACATAAAGAAAAAAATAGAAATAATAGAAAAAGGAAAATTCATAATCATTATTGAAAATTTCAACTTTTTTTCATTAACTGGTAAAGCAAATAGGAAATAATTAGTAAGGATATATAGGATCAAAATGATATTATCAAGTATCTTAATTGTCATTTTTAGAATATTATAACCAAAAATGGCAGAATAGCCACTTAAAATATTTTTATTATATTTGCAATGCAAATTAGCAACATTAGAAATTAATAACAATAAAAATGTAGAAATAGCCCAAGTATGTGGAAATTGAACAATATGCTTTTAAATAACCTCAAATTGATGAAGAAATCATACAGAATATTTTAAAAATATTTTTGCATTGAATGATAATGAAAATACAACATATCAAAATTGGATGCAGAGATGCAGCAAGTAGGGCCTCTAAATTTGTAGCATTACTTATAAAGCAAGGAAAGAAAGAAAAACCAATGATCTTAACTTCAATGCTAAGAAACCAGAAAAAGAAGAAAATTAAACACAAAGTTGCAGGAAAGCAATAATAGCAGAAGTAAAAATTATGAATAAGTAACATATGAGTGGAAACAAACATTGGCATATTGAAAAGATCCAAAGATTGGCATTTCTGTAGCTGCACTGATCAAGAAACAAAAGACCACTAATTTCTGGCATTAGGAATGGAACAGAGGATGCCACTACAGAGTTACACATAAGTTAACCAAAAAAAAAAAAAAAAAAAGGAGTATCATTAGCAGGGCTTTTTGATAGCTGGGCAAAATGTGCAAATTCCTAGAAAGAAAAAAGTATGAGATCTGATAGAAATAGACAATCTGAATACCATGCATCTACTAAGAAAGTTGGCTTCATAATTAATAAGCTTCCCAAAAAGAATTACAATATTTTCTGCTATGGCTCTAAATAAATTTAGGAAAATATTTAAGACAACTAGAAGTAAAACAGGTTTTGGGGTATAAAAGGAACAAAGGTTTCTAAAACCTCACCCAAACGTAGATATTGATACTGGGAACCTATGATAAAATCCAAAAAGTGGAACTATTCCAAATGCCCTTCAACAGGCGATTGCTCAAACTGTGTAATGTCAATTCCTTGAAATGTGATTCATCTATAAAAGAAAAATTATCAATGCAAGCAATTACAAGAATGATTCTTCAGAGAACAATCCAAATTAAAAATACCAACCCCATTTATGTCAAATATCTAAGAATTTTCATACAGCAAAGAATCCACTTTTAGGTCATTGTAAATTTATATGCAGTTGTAAGGAATAATATAGAGTGATCTGGTGTTTTCTTTTCCAGTTTCCCCCAATGGTAGTAATGTCAGTACAGTGCTACAACGAGGATATTGGCATAAATGCAGTCAGGTGGAAAACATTGCCATCATCAAAGGTATCTCCATGCTGCTTTTTTATACCATTGTGATTGTTGCTTCAACCATCAAGCACAAACTAGAAAACTCAAGAGGAGGAGGAGAAAAAACAAGTGCCTTACTACTGACTAAAGGGAATACCCTAGTTCTGTAACCTGATTTTAGTGGCCGTTACCAATCCATCACCAAGGTATGATTGTGTTAGAATTCACAGAACTGGGCTGGAGGAATGGCACGGTGGTTAAAAGCACCTGCCTAGCATGTGCACAGCCCTGATTTTGACTCCCCAGCATCACATAAGCTGGGCATGGTTGCACATGCTTGTAATCCCAGCTCGGGAGGCTGAAGCAGGAGGATTGTCATGAGTTCAAGGTCATCCTGGGCTACACAGTGAGTTCAGGACCAGCCTGGGCTTCGGAGCAACACCCTGCCTCAAAAAAAGAATTCACAGAACTGAACTTCTGTCACTATGTCTGACACTGGAGGACAGGTTCTTACACTAAATAGATATTTGGGACTGCACCTACCATTTTGAACAGACTAGGGGAGAGTCTCCCATGGAAACATACCCACCACCCTGGGCATATCATGAAGAGAAAAATCACTCGACCAAAAATATCCTACATGACAAGTATAAAATATGATCTAAAAACTTCAACACAGAACTACAAGTATAATGAGAAGGCAAGACAACATGAAGTCCCCAAGAGCTGATCCCACATCTCATCAACTGAAGTATATGAAATTCTAGATGAAGAATTTAAAAACTGATAGTTAAAATTATTCATGAAATCAAAGAAGAAACAAATGTGCAGCTGAATAAATCAAATACTAAAGTGATTCACAAGCTTCAGAAGATACAAGTAAGCAACTGCATGTATTAAAGAACACAATAGGGGATATGAAAGAATTTCAGTAAAGAGGGGATATGAAAAGAATCAAGCAGAAATCCTAGAAACGAAAACCATAAGTTAAGTAAACACTCAATTGAAAGTTTCAGCAATAGGCAAGATGAATCAGAAAGAAAGGGTATCAAGACTCAAAGATAAGGTGGATGTACTAAAATAGACTGTAAGCAACAAAATAGTAACAAGAAACAATGATAAGATTATTTATGGAGCTTCTGCACATCAAAGGAACAAACTTAAAAATCACTGGCCCCAAGGTGGGTTTCAAAGTATAGGCTAATGGCATAAAAAAATCTATGCACTAAAATTACTGAGGATAACTTTCCAAATCTGAGGAATGAGATATATACTCACGCAAAGAGGACATTTAGAACCTCAAATGGACATAACCAGAAAAAAACTGTCCTTGACATGCCATAGTCAAACACCAAAACTTCAGAACAAGAAAAGAGTATTAAAAGTTGTTATAGAGAAGAACCAAATCACTTATTCTTATAATAGCAGCAGAAACTTTAAAGGTCAAGAAGACTTGGAACGAAGTTTCTCAAACCCTGAAAGAAAAAAATTGTTATTTTAAGTATATTTATGTGGTATAGATTTAAGTTCATTTAATGTAGCAATGCGATATAGTTTTAACTTTGTTTTATTGTAGCGATTCACTTATTAGGTCACTGATGAAAATCTATCCTAAGGAAACTGATTGATGTAAAGATAACCCTGTGAGTGTACAAACATGTACCTTCCAGTATTCAGCTAAGGCATTTGAAATTTAACTTTTTTTCTTCTTCTTTCCCAAATTTACTAGTCTTTTGAACCACATGCTTGTAGTTATTTTCTAATGTGAACTGGTGGGTAAGGCCAGGTTTAAGAATAGCAACAAAGATATAGCAAAATATAGACAAAAAATTTTGCTAAATATCCCAATAAAGGGATTGGTTGGATTCAGAGGAGAGGCATCAAGATTTAACTACTGCGACCCATTCAAGGAATAGGAAGCTGAGTTAGAGTGGTGACTTAAGTGAAATGACTTAGGTGTGGAAGATTAATATGTTAAGTACTGTATAGTTTCTCTGACTTGGAAAACCCAGAACACAGACATTCTATAGAACCACATGAAGTGATAGCCGGAGTTGGGGGAAGGGATAGGGAGGGGGTGGGAGGGTCAAAAATGGGAAGGGGCTGTAAAGTTGATATGATACATAGATGTATGAAACACCCAAATTCATTGTAAAGACTATGTATTACATATGTTTATTAAAAATAGTGGGGAGAAAAGAAAAAATTGTCAACCCAGATTACTGTACTCTACAAGGTAATTTTTGCAAGTCAATGAAGAAATAAAGACTTTTCATGATAAGGATAAACTAAAGAAATTCATAACCACCAAGTCAGAAAATAAACACAATCAATAAAGACAACACAAATGAGGCTTAGTGGGAGAATGTCATTGGGAGAGTGGTTAAATATACGAGAGAAGCTGGAGGAATGGCTCAGCGGTTAAAGCGCTTGAGCAAGCGCTAAGCCAAGCGCTAAGTACCCGAGTTTCATTCCCCAGCACCACATAAGCCGGGTGTGGTGGTGTACGCCTGTAATTCCAGCACTCCGGATGCTGAGGCAGGAGGATTGCCCTGAGTCCAAGGCCAGCCCGGGCTCCATAGTGAGTTCAGGACCAGCCTGGACTACATTGCAACACCCTGTCTCAGAAAAAAAAAAAAAAAAAAAATAATTTAAAAAAATCTAAAAAATTCTTTAAAAAGCATGAGAAACAGAAATTTATCAAACGCAAATCAGTGAGCTTCCAAATTTGCCTGCCGGAGCTGGGAGCTGAATCCTGAGTTGTGAGATGCGCAAGAGTGACCCTGCAGACGCACTTGCACTTCCGGCTGTGTCTCTTCTGAAGCTGCCAGCTGAGCCCTGAGCCCTGAGCTGCAGGAAGGGGAGGGCGCCTGTGGCCGCACTTCCAATTGTGCCTTGCAGGAATTTTTTTCCCTTTCCTGATTTTTTAAAATTATCATTTTTTTATTCTAAACACACTATTAATTGAAATTCTGCTTTATTATTTGAAAGTCATAATTTGAACAATGTTCAACATGGAGGCAGCAATGACTTCAAAACACACAAATTAAAAAACTTATGCAACAATCAAAAAATCCAAATGAATCTCTGAATGAATACATTAAGAGGTACATGATTTTGGAATTTAAAAGTTGTATTATGTATGCAACTTTAGACATCTTCTTGCCTAAATATATATATTAGTTACACATGAATTCCTGTTTCTATAACACATTAGAGACATGGAGTTTGGGGAATCCATGAGTGCCTATGCCTGTCCCATTTTCAGAGGTTCACCAATGCTCACTAAACTTTTTCAAGAAATTGAAATGGAAGGAAAACTGCCAAAATCATTTCTTGAAGCAAACAAAACTTTAATTTCAAAATCAAAGACCCAACAAAAAAGAAAACTACAGATCAATATACCCAATGCGCACTGATTCAAATACTCAATAAAATGCTTGCCAACAGAATGCAGGAAGTCATAAAGAAGATTATACACTATGACCAAGTGGGCTTCATCCCAAACATGCAGGGATGGTTCAACATATGCATATCAATAAATATAATACACCACATTAACAAATGCAAAGATCAAAATCATACAATTAGCTCAATATATGCAGAAAAAGCATTTGACAAAATCCAGCACCCATTCATGATAAAAGTCTCTGAAGGAAATAGGAATACAGGGGCCATAAATCAACCTGATCCAAGCTATTTACAACAACACCTCTGACAATGTAATCCTAACTGGAGGAAGACTAAGAGAATTCACACTAAATTAAGGAACAAGGCAAGGACTGTCACCCTTACTATTCAATATCTCAAAATTTTGGCAAGAGCCCTCAGGCAAGAGAAAGGAATAAAAGAAATGTGCATTGAAAGGGAAAATAAAGATACCCCAGCAGGATTAAACCAGGTAGCACTGACAGAAACTGACTCCACACAAAGCCATGGGTAGGGTGACTGAGGTTTTTTTT
>PVKB01008830.1:0-12720 GCA_004027205.1 Ctenodactylus gundi | reverse complement strand
CCCCCCCCCCCCACGGAACCCGTCATGTGCCCCCAGGAGTGGAAGCAGGCAGAAGAAGGACTGGAAGGGGCCAGAATAGGAACTCAGGCTGCAGGCTGGCTCCCCTTGCCTCCCTCTTCTCCCCGGGGCAGGAGCACATGGAGACCCGGCCCAGGACACCCTCCATCCC
This sequence comes from Ctenodactylus gundi, assembly GCA_004027205.1. NCBI lineage: Eukaryota > Metazoa > Chordata > Mammalia > Rodentia > Ctenodactylidae > Ctenodactylus > Ctenodactylus gundi. Next base: position 12,551 of record PVKB01008830.1, on the reverse strand, counting down.
ACGGCCGATGCTCCGCTCGCAGGATTCCGCACAGTCCTCTCTGCGTACGGGAATAGGGGCATAACCATATGGGGCAGCTGACCTCACCCCAGGGCCTCTCAGGGCCTCTCTCCTAACGTGCCTGCCAGCCTCCGCTGCTCTCGACAGCCTGACCACTGCACACACAGCCAGGGATCCAGGGATCCAGGGATCCTGCCACCATCCATCCCCTACCTTCAATGCCTGAGAGTGCGCACGGGGCTTCTGGTGCTCCAGATGGCCTCACCCCCCACCCCCAACCCCGCGCACAGTACCGCTAGAGACCCACGGTCCTTGGAGCCTGCCTTTAGCCCATGACCTCCCTTCGTTAGCTAGCCACTTATTCGGGTGGGGGCTACGGTCTCCTCGGGTGCCTGAGGGGAGCCAGCTAGGCAGCGACCCCTAAAAAGCCTCCAGCAGCCTGTCGCCCTGCTATTCTCCACTCAGAGAAGCCCACAGGGGCTCATGGACCCTGCCCAGCCCATACCCAACAGACCTAACTGCTGACCCACCCACCCGATTCTCATCCCAGCCCACCCAGCTCCTCCCTGGATTGCCCGCAGCAGAGGTGAGGCACAGCTGGATCATTCGTGGATTTATTGAAAGAAAACATCAACAGAAGAAGTTTCATGGACCACCGAGTAAACATGACTTAAAAAGTCGGGAACTCCTCAAAGCCACTGAGGGACGCAGGTGCCGAAGCCCATAAGGCACCTCAGCTGGAACCCATGAGGGAGCCTGCCCGCCCTACTCTCCCCACCCCGCAGTGGTCCAAATCAGCCTCTCACAGGACGATGGCCTCTGGCAATACCGCCCCACTTCAAGGAACCCTTTCTGGGGGGTGGGGGAGTCTCTCCCTATGGATCGCCTAGGAGACCTACATAGGTCACAGTAAGAGTACACACGGGACACAGAAAAGTACAGTAGGGAACACCTCCCCAAGTGCAGGCCACCGAACCAAAGTAACAACAAGAGGTGGGTGGGTGGGGGGGCATCATCAAAGTCCCGGCTTTCCTCCTCCATCCCTGGTGTCCTTCTTCCCATCAGAGGTCATGGTCGCAGTCACAGGGAGAATACCAGCCACTCCGCTGTCTGTCCTTCACCCTCACGACACTGGACGGGGCCAAGCAGAGTCTTCGAGATGGCACAGAAGGTCGCTCAGGGCAGCAGCCTCAGTCAGGAGGTGGCAGGCTGCCTGAGTGGGCAGGGATGGGAGCTCGCCGTGGTTGACAGCCGCCTGTGATTCACCACCCCTGGTCCCCGCTCTGCCGATTTCTGCTCAATGGTTCCACAGCAGCCCTAGGCGAACAGAACAGAAGGAACCGAACGCCCCACCCCGCAACCTCCGCTCCCTCCTTCTGTCTGGAAATAGAAGCTACTCTCCACACCCACTCTCTCCTCTCTGGGCATCCTCCTCCTCAGCCTCAAGTGCCCCGGTCAGGCTGCAGGGGAACAAAGTGCCCCTGGGCTGGAACCAAACGCCCAGGGCTTTTGGGTCCACAGACGCAGCGTCCACTCCTTTCTGGAGGCACTCCAGGATGCCGCCTTCCCGGGGCTCTCCTAGGCCTGTGTAGATGGTCCTGGACACAGGCCGCACCCTGCGGCCTCCCCTCTGGAGCTGTAAGTCACTGCCTGCCAGCTTTCCCTCCCACAGGCCCCAGGGAGCCTGCAAGCTAGTGCACATACTGGGCTCCAAGCCCCCCGCGTAGGCCTCTGAGTGTGGCCAGCCGCCCAAGTGGACACCAGGGCCGAGCCGCAGGCCTCCCCATAGCGAGCCCCTGCATCACTGGGTCCCTGCACGAGCCTCTCTGCTCGAGTCCCCGGAGCCTCCTAAGGACCTGGCACCTAGTTCTCCCCGAAGTGGGTGAAGTTTGCTCTTGTAGAAAGGGGTCTCTTCTGGCTGGCGGAGGGTAAGGGGACTGTGCCGGGCCCCCCTGCTCCCCTGCCCCCCTCGAGTCTCTGGCTGTGTGTCTGTCCCGCCCCGTCCCGTCACTAAGACCTCTGTGCTGTGCTCCAGGGGACAGGGTGCCTGGATCTCCTGAGCCTTGGCTTCCTAGGGCATGGGGTGGCTCACAGCCCTGGGCCCATCCCCGTTTCCCGACTCCTGTCTCGCAACTTTGGGGCTGTCTTCAGCCGCACGTTGGCCTTCGACCTCGGGACATGCTGCCTGGCTGTGGCTCTCTTCCCTAGCGCTGTGGCCACGCAGCAGTCGCTTGAGGGTCCGTGAGAGAGGCCTCATCCCTTTCTGTATGGCCTGGGGACTGTTCTCGAACAAAGCCCCTGCTCGCTTGGGAATCTGGCCGGCCAGGACACTGAACTCGGCCACTGCCTTCCTCCCAGCAGCCCTGCGGCCCCTCCCTATGTGCTTCCTCTTCCCCTGCAACACCCCCTGCGTGCTCTCTGACTGCTCCTCGTCGCGAATGAGTTTCATTAACTCTAGAAAGGTGGGTGGGCACTCTCGCTTATCTAGGATCTCAAGCTTGCCCCGAAGACTGGGGGTCATGGTGGCTTGCAGGAGAACATGTTTGAGGCGGACCCTGTCTGTGCTGGCCCTATAAATGGGGCTCTGTTGCACAGCCTTCTCGAGCAGGGGCTCTACACGCAGCAGGAAAGCAGAGAGCTTTTCTCCAGTGTTTGGAGAAGTCTGAAGAAACCTGACCTGCCAGGTCCTACAGTCCTCCCTATCAGCAAAGATCTGCTTCAGGGCATCCAGGCACTCCTGCACGGTCATGGAGTCATCGCGGGCCAGCAGCACCCGCATGATAGACAGTGCAGGGCCGCGCAAGCTCTCTAGCACCCTTCGCCTCTTCTCTAGCTCAGACACCTGCCACAGGCGCATTATCTCAATGGCCTGCTCTAGCCAGACTTCAAAACTCTCCTCCTCCGGGCCCGGGAGAGCACTTCCCGAAAACACTTTGAGTTTTTGGTACCACAGGCTTTCTCTCAGAGGCTGGGCCACTAGGTTTCGCACTGTCTCCATGCTCTTGGGGTTCTCGCCCTCCTCCCCGGCTACTCCATGGCCGCCATACCCCAGGGCTTTGGCCACATCTGACATCCTCCGGCCCTCGTCCCTCAGGAAGCCGCCGAGCTTGCTGAAAAACTCGTCATCTGGGTTACGGGGTTTGACCACCACTTTCCAGGCTCCCCCCTTCCCTGGGATCTGACCGGGTATCACAGCATAGTTAACAGTGTCAGCCAGTTCGAGCAAGACCGACTTCACCTTCTCCTCCCTCATGAACATCCTGCCCAGCACCTGGTACGTGCACAGGGCATGGAGGCCTTCCCTCAGGGTCTCATTGATCTCACCCTCACTACACTCCACAGGGATGCCCACGACCAGGATCGCCTTCCTGGCGTCCAGATCCATCCCCTTGCACCAGTCCTCTAAGAGTGCCACGGCCATCGCTCCACTGTCTACTGACAGACCTAACCCAAAGCAGTAACCAGCTCAGGTTCGGGCCGGGGCTCTTAGGAAAGTCTCAGCCAGTGCCAAGCAGGAAGACAGAAGAGTCTGGGCTTTCCACAGCCTGCCAACGCAAATGGGGGTGAGAGCACCATTAATACCTGCCACCCCCCAACCCCAACCAAGAGTCCCTGTTCTGCCCCTGTCACGCGCCCGCCTCCCCTTGCACAGAGGTACTCCTGCTCCCCAGGGCTCCTGCAATCGTTTGGGGGAGGCAGTCCCCAGGCACAGTCCACATCCCCCTCATGTCGACCTTAGTCCCTCCTTGCTGACCTCTTTCTGTTGGTGGTTCCTCCTTGGAATTCAGAGGACTCTGCTGGGTCGAGTGTAGGTACCTGTGGTGAAAGGGCAGATGTCACAAGGGAGGGTCTGATGCCTGCCGACACTAGAAAAGCCCTCCTTCCTGGCTGGAGACCGCGTGCAGGAGAGCAACCCCTGCCTACTCAGGGCGTTGCGGGTCCTGGCCACCGTGTTCCTTAGTCACTGGGACAAACGGTGGCAGCAAGAGATGCAGAGCTTCCATCTGTGTCAGGAAATGCCTGAGAGACGAAGAAGACAGAGCTGTGCAGCAGAGAAAAGAGTGGCCGGTGTGGAGAGTGACAAGCTGCTGCGTTGTGGGAATGGAAACGCAGAAGAGAGTGGACCACGGGTTTCTATCTTAGGGGTGTGTCCTGTCCTAAGGTTGAGGCCTCTGAGGAGGAACAGGTGAGGTCACTGCCAGGGGTCCAGGCAACTCCAATGGTGGGGGAGGCGAGAGATGGAATGGAGAGGGAGGTGGGCAGCCAGGTGCGCAGGGAACAAGGGTGGTGTGTTGGGGGGTGGGGGGGGAAGATTCAGGCTTAAAATTGTGTGCAAAGGGGAATCAGAGCCAGGAACGGAACCCAGAGAGAATTTCTACTTGGACTCTGCAAAAAGGAGACCACTCTGGGCCTGCATGTAGCCCTACCCTGCAGAGGCCAAGGGCCCTGGGGCAACCACTCCCCTTGGGCTCCAGCCCCCCTTCCCTCTGCTCACTGTGAAGTGTTGGGCTCCAGCAGAGTGCAGAGGCACCCTGGGCGGACTTGCTCCCTCAGGTCTACCAGGCTATGCCGCAGGGTCCTATTCCTGTCGATCCGTTGGAGGCAAGTCAGGCAAGTTTGACCATGGCTGTGTCCCACCTGCCAGTCGAGTCTGCATAAATATGTAGAAAGAAGACCTCGTGTGCAGATATGTGAAACTGTTCCACATCGGGGGCCCTGCTAGAGCACAAGACACAGTGGGGTAGGGTTTCTGCTCTACGTCCCCCTCAAGCTCCATGCCGCCACCCAGCTCCTCCAAATTCCAACCCTCCCCAGCTCCCCGAAGCGTTCTCCTGCTTCAACTCTGTGCTCCATACCACGGCCCACCCGCGCCAGCTCCCCTCAAGCTCCCCTTTTTCCTAACTCCCCCACTCCAAGGCCTCTCTTTCCCACTAGTCCCGACACATTAGGAAGTTGAACCTGTGACGTCAAGCCCAGCACTTCAACGAAACCCCACTCCTCCCCAGCGACCCACCTTTGCTGCTAGATTCCACCCCTTACCAAGGCCCACTCCTGTCACCCATGATGCCCCTGCTGTACCCTGCCCCCACTCCTTTATACCTGTGAGGTGGGCAGGTTTCCAGGAAGGGGGTCCTATTGGAGTGAGACTGGAATCGAGTAGCGCCCGAGCCAAAGTTCAGAGTCAGCCTAGGCAAAGCAGCAGAACCGTGACTCGCACTGCACAGCGTAAGGTGCCCCGCACCCCTTCACGAGCTTACCGTGCCTCACGTACCCCCTTTCCCAAGTGGGGATGTGTCTCGCCACCCCCACCCCCACCCCCAGAGGCATAGGTAGAGGCACACGGGGAAGGACCCTGGCTTAATTGGTCCCCCTCGGCCCTCCAGGTTGGTCCTGAAGCTTAGAAATGCTAGAGGGCTCTCGGGGTGCCTCCCGTAGAAACTTCCAGAGGAAACTACGATCACCGGCCTGTGGGACACGGCGGAAACCCGGAAAGGTCCCTAGAGAAAACGCCCAATATCTGCCTCACCTCCCATGCCGTGGCCCCAGCACCCGACTGACGCTAGACACCTCCGGGCTCCAACTCTGCAGACAGGGCTCCTACACGGACTCTGGTGTTGCAGAAAGGCCCGCGAGGACGCGACGGCAAGAATGTTATAAGGCGTACACCCCGCCCCCACCTCCGCGCTCCCGGCTCCAGAGGAGCTGCACACAGCCCTGTGGCGCCTGCGCACTGGCGGTGCTTCCTCAGCTTTCCCGCCACTCCTCCCCCACCCCCCCAGCCCCTACTGCCGCCTAAGGCGAGCCCTAGGGCAACCCTCTGTCCCAGACCCAAGCCTTGTACTGGGGACGGGCAGGGGATTCTCTCCTGCCAGGAAACCACTGACATTACGTGGTAGATCCAAATATCCAAATCTCCACAGAGACCGGCCTATGTATGAATACTTTGTAGTCTGCCCTGGACTTTTCATTCTGTTGTGCACATTGCACCCAGCCATGGTGATTTGTCCTCATGGCTTCACTTTGTGTCTGACCGTCAAGTTTCAGGTGGGACTTGCACATTGACCTGGTGTGGAATTTTGCATCTGGGCAGGCAAAAATCACCGAGTGGAACTGCACACTGCTCACGGGCTTGTGCTTTGCACCCATCCACTATGCCGCACATGCACACTCTCAATCTGACTTCCCCCGTAGGCCTGGGCCTAAGCCAGGTCTCCAGCCCTTTTGCACTTCTCTCCCTCACACTATCCCGGCCTCTGGCACTTTGCATCCAGACCTACATTTTGCACCTCGGCCTGTACATCCCCCCAGAGTCTGTTGTGTTTTTGAATATCGGAAATATCGTGATTTTCACATTGTGTCTTTTATCCAATGAGGGAGAGACACGTGTGACAGAAGCCGCAATGGCTTCTGGGACTGACGGGAAGCGAGGAGGGCCTGGCTGTCTCTGTGGAGTCAATATACGGGTGAATTTGGATATTTGGATCTACCACGTAATGTCAGTGGTTTCCTGGCAGGAGAGAATCCCCTGCCCGTCCCCAGTACAAGGCTTGGGTCTGGGACAGAGGGTTGCCCTAGGGCTCGCCTTAGGCGCCAGTAGGGGCTGGGGGGGGTGGGGGAGGAGTGGCGGGAAAGCTGAGGAAGCACCGCCAGTGCGCAGGCGCCACAGGGCTGTGTGCAGCTCCTCTGGAGCCGGGAGCGCGGAGGTGGGGGCGGGGTGTACGCCTTATAACATTTTTGCCGTCGCGTCCTCGCGGGCCTTTCTGCAACACCAGAGTCCGTGTAGGAGCCCTGTCTGCAGAGTTGGAGCCCGGAGGTGTCTAGCGTCAGTCGGGTGCTGGGGCCACGGCATGGGAGGTGAGGCAGATATTGGGCGTTTTCTCTAGGGACCTTTCCGGGTTTCCGCCGTGTCCCACAGGCCGGTGATCGTAGTTTCCTCTGGAAGTTTCTACGGGAGGCACCCCGAGAGCCCTCTAGCATTTCTAAGCTTCAGGACCAACCTGGAGGGCCGAGGGGGACCAATTAAGCCAGGGTCCTTCCCCGTGTGCCTCTACCTATGCCTCTGGGGGTGGGGGTGGGGGTGGCGAGACACATCCCCACTTGGGAAAGGGGGTACGTGAGGCACGGTAAGCTCGTGAAGGGGTGCGGGGCACCTTACGCTGTGCAGTGCGAGTCACGGTTCTGCTGCTTTGCCTAGGCTGACTCTGAACTTTGGCTCGGGCGCTACTCGATTCCAGTCTCACTCCAATAGGACCCCCTTCCTGGAAACCTGCCCACCTCACAGGTATAAAGGAGTGGGGGCAGGGTACAGCAGGGGCATCATGGGTGACAGGAGTGGGCCTTGGTAAGGGGTGGAATCTAGCAGCAAAGGTGGGTCGCTGGGGAGGAGTGGGGTTTCGTTGAAGTGCTGGGCTTGACGTCACAGGTTCAACTTCCTAATGTGTCGGGACTAGTGGGAAAGAGAGGCCTTGGAGTGGGGGAGTTAGGAAAAAGGGGAGCTTGAGGGGAGCTGGCGCGGGTGGGCCGTGGTATGGAGCACAGAGTTGAAGCAGGAGAACGCTTCGGGGAGCTGGGGAGGGTTGGAATTTGGAGGAGCTGGGTGGCGGCATGGAGCTTGAGGGGGACGTAGAGCAGAAACCCTACCCCACTGTGTCTTGTGCTCTAGCAGGGCCCCCGATGTGGAACAGTTTCACATATCTGCACACGAGGTCTTCTTTCTACATATTTATGCAGACTCGACTGGCAGGTGGGACACAGCCATGGTCAAACTTGCCTGACTTGCCTCCAACGGATCGACAGGAATAGGACCCTGCGGCATAGCCTGGTAGACCTGAGGGAGCAAGTCCGCCCAGGGTGCCTCTGCACTCTGCTGGAGCCCAACACTTCACAGTGAGCAGAGGGAAGGGGGGCTGGAGCCCAAGGGGAGTGGTTGCCCCAGGGCCCTTGGCCTCTGCAGGGTAGGGCTACATGCAGGCCCAGAGTGGTCTCCTTTTTGCAGAGTCCAAGTAGAAATTCTCTCTGGGTTCCGTTCCTGGCTCTGATTCCCCTTTGCACACAATTTTAAGCCTGAATCTTCCCCCCCCACCCCCCAACACACCACCCTTGTTCCCTGCGCACCTGGCTGCCCACCTCCCTCTCCATTCCATCTCTCGCCTCCCCCACCATTGGAGTTGCCTGGACCCCTGGCAGTGACCTCACCTGTTCCTCCTCAGAGGCCTCAACCTTAGGACAGGACACACCCCTAAGATAGAAACCCGTGGTCCACTCTCTTCTGCGTTTCCATTCCCACAACGCAGCAGCTTGTCACTCTCCACACCGGCCACTCTTTTCTCTGCTGCACAGCTCTGTCTTCTTCGTCTCTCAGGCATTTCCTGACACAGATGGAAGCTCTGCATCTCTTGCTGCCACCGTTTGTCCCAGTGACTAAGGAACACGGTGGCCAGGACCCGCAACGCCCTGAGTAGGCAGGGGTTGCTCTCCTGCACGCGGTCTCCAGCCAGGAAGGAGGGCTTTTCTAGTGTCGGCAGGCATCAGACCCTCCCTTGTGACATCTGCCCTTTCACCACAGGTACCTACACTCGACCCAGCAGAGTCCTCTGAATTCCAAGGAGGAACCACCAACAGAAAGAGGTCAGCAAGGAGGGACTAAGGTCGACATGAGGGGGATGTGGACTGTGCCTGGGGACTGCCTCCCCCAAACGATTGCAGGAGCCCTGGGGAGCAGGAGTACCTCTGTGCAAGGGGAGGCGGGCGCGTGACAGGGGCAGAACAGGGACTCTTGGTTGGGGTTGGGGGGTGGCAGGTATTAATGGTGCTCTCACCCCCATTTGCGTTGGCAGGCTGTGGAAAGCCCAGACTCTTCTGTCTTCCTGCTTGGCACTGGCTGAGACTTTCCTAAGAGCCCCGGCCCGAACCTGAGCTGGTTACTGCTTTGGGTTAGGTCTGTCAGTAGACAGTGGAGCGATGGCCGTGGCACTCTTAGAGGACTGGTGCAAGGGGATGGATCTGGACGCCAGGAAGGCGATCCTGGTCGTGGGCATCCCTGTGGAGTGTAGTGAGGGTGAGATCAATGAGACCCTGAGGGAAGGCCTCCATGCCCTGTGCACGTACCAGGTGCTGGGCAGGATGTTCATGAGGGAGGAGAAGGTGAAGTCGGTCTTGCTCGAACTGGCTGACACTGTTAACTATGCTGTGATACCCGGTCAGATCCCAGGGAAGGGGGGAGCCTGGAAAGTGGTGGTCAAACCCCGTAACCCAGATGACGAGTTTTTCAGCAAGCTCGGCGGCTTCCTGAGGGACGAGGGCCGGAGGATGTCAGATGTGGCCAAAGCCCTGGGGTATGGCGGCCATGGAGTAGCCGGGGAGGAGGGCGAGAACCCCAAGAGCATGGAGACAGTGCGAAACCTAGTGGCCCAGCCTCTGAGAGAAAGCCTGTGGTACCAAAAACTCAAAGTGTTTTCGGGAAGTGCTCTCCCGGGCCCGGAGGAGGAGAGTTTTGAAGTCTGGCTAGAGCAGGCCATTGAGATAATGCGCCTGTGGCAGGTGTCTGAGCTAGAGAAGAGGCGAAGGGTGCTAGAGAGCTTGCGCGGCCCTGCACTGTCTATCATGCGGGTGCTGCTGGCCCGCGATGACTCCATGACCGTGCAGGAGTGCCTGGATGCCCTGAAGCAGATCTTTGCTGATAGGGAGGACTGTAGGACCTGGCAGGTCAGGTTTCTTCAGACTTCTCCAAACACTGGAGAAAAGCTCTCTGCTTTCCTGCTGCGTGTAGAGCCCCTGCTCGAGAAGGCTGTGCAACAGAGCCCCATTTATAGGGCCAGCACAGACAGGGTCCGCCTCAAACATGTTCTCCTGCAAGCCACCATGACCCCCAGTCTTCGGGGCAAGCTTGAGATCCTAGATAAGCGAGAGTGCCCACCCACCTTTCTAGAGTTAATGAAACTCATTCGCGACGAGGAGCAGTCAGAGAGCACGCAGGGGGTGTTGCAGGGGAAGAGGAAGCACATAGGGAGGGGCCGCAGGGCTGCTGGGAGGAAGGCAGTGGCCGAGTTCAGTGTCCTGGCCGGCCAGATTCCCAAGCGAGCAGGGGCTTTGTTCGAGAACAGTCCCCAGGCCATACAGAAAGGGATGAGGCCTCTCTCACGGACCCTCAAGCGACTGCTGCGTGGCCACAGCGCTAGGGAAGAGAGCCACAGCCAGGCAGCATGTCCCGAGGTCGAAGGCCAACGTGCGGCTGAAGACAGCCCCAAAGTTGCGAGACAGGAGTCGGGAAACGGGGATGGGCCCAGGGCTGTGAGCCACCCCATGCCCTAGGAAGCCAAGGCTCAGGAGATCCAGGCACCCTGTCCCCTGGAGCACAGCACAGAGGTCTTAGTGACGGGACGGGGCGGGACAGACACACAGCCAGAGACTCGAGGGGGGCAGGGGAGCAGGGGGGCCCGGCACAGTCCCCTTACCCTCCGCCAGCCAGAAGAGACCCCTTTCTACAAGAGCAAACTTCACCCACTTCGGGGAGAACTAGGTGCCAGGTCCTTAGGAGGCTCCGGGGACTCGAGCAGAGAGGCTCGTGCAGGGACCCAGTGATGCAGGGGCTCGCTATGGGGAGGCCTGCGGCTCGGCCCTGGTGTCCACTTGGGCGGCTGGCCACACTCAGAGGCCTACGCGGGGGGCTTGGAGCCCAGTATGTGCACTAGCTTGCAGGCTCCCTGGGGCCTGTGGGAGGGAAAGCTGGCAGGCAGTGACTTACAGCTCCAGAGGGGAGGCCGCAGGGTGCGGCCTGTGTCCAGGACCATCTACACAGGCCTAGGAGAGCCCCGGGAAGGCGGCATCCTGGAGTGCCTCCAGAAAGGAGTGGACGCTGCGTCTGTGGACCCAAAAGCCCTGGGCGTTTGGTTCCAGCCCAGGGGCACTTTGTTCCCCTGCAGCCTGACCGGGGCACTTGAGGCTGAGGAGGAGGATGCCCAGAGAGGAGAGAGTGGGTGTGGAGAGTAGCTTCTATTTCCAGACAGAAGGAGGGAGCGGAGGTTGCGGGGTGGGGCGTTCGGTTCCTTCTGTTCTGTTCGCCTAGGGCTGCTGTGGAACCATTGAGCAGAAATCGGCAGAGCGGGGACCAGGGGTGGTGAATCACAGGCGGCTGTCAACCACGGCGAGCTCCCATCCCTGCCCACTCAGGCAGCCTGCCACCTCCTGACTGAGGCTGCTGCCCTGAGCGACCTTCTGTGCCATCTCGAAGACTCTGCTTGGCCCCGTCCAGTGTCGTGAGGGTGAAGGACAGACAGCGGAGTGGCTGGTATTCTCCCTGTGACTGCGACCATGACCTCTGATGGGAAGAAGGACACCAGGGATGGAGGAGGAAAGCCGGGACTTTGATGATGCCCCCCCACCCACCCACCTCTTGTTGTTACTTTGGTTCGGTGGCCTGCACTTGGGGAGGTGTTCCCTACTGTACTTTTCTGTGTCCCGTGTGTACTCTTACTGTGACCTATGTAGGTCTCCTAGGCGATCCATAGGGAGAGACTCCCCCACCCCCCAGAAAGGGTTCCTTGAAGTGGGGCGGTATTGCCAGAGGCCATCGTCCTGTGAGAGGCTGATTTGGACCACTGCGGGGTGGGGAGAGTAGGGCGGGCAGGCTCCCTCATGGGTTCCAGCTGAGGTGCCTTATGGGCTTCGGCACCTGCGTCCCTCAGTGGCTTTGAGGAGTTCCCGACTTTTTAAGTCATGTTTACTCGGTGGTCCATGAAACTTCTTCTGTTGATGTTTTCTTTCAATAAATCCACGAATGATCCAGCTGTGCCTCACCTCTGCTGCGGGCAATCCAGGGAGGAGCTGGGTGGGCTGGGATGAGAATCGGGTGGGTGGGTCAGCAGTTAGGTCTGTTGGGTATGGGCTGGGCAGGGTCCATGAGCCCCTGTGGGCGTCTCTGAGTGGAGAATAGCAGGGCGACAGGCTGCTGGAGGCTTTTTAGGGGTCGCTGCCTACCTGGCTCCCCTCAGGCACCCGAGGAGACCGTAGCCCCCACCCGAATAAGTGGCTAGCTAACGAAGGGAGGTCATGGGCTAAAGGCAGGCTCCAAGGACCGTGGGTCTCTAGCAGTACTGTGCGCGGGGTTGGGGGTGGGGGGTGAGGCCATCTGGAGCACCAGAAGCCCCGTGCGCACTCTCAGGCATTGAAGGTAGGGGATGGATGGTGGCAGGATCCCTGGATCCCTGGATCCCTGGCTGTGTGTGCAGTGGTCAGGCTGTCGAGAGCAGCGGAGGCTGGCAGGCACGTTAGGAGAGAGGCCCTGAGAGGCCCTGGGGTGAGGTCAGCTGCCCCATATGGTTATGCCCCTATTCCCGTACGCAGAGAGGACTGTGCGGAATCCTGCGAGCGGAGCATCGGCCGTGGGATGGAGGGTGTCCTGGGCCGGGTCTCCATGTGCTCCTGCCCCGGGGAGAAGAGGGAGGCAAGGGGAGCCAGCCTGCAGCCTGAGTTCCTATTCTGGCCCCTTCCAGTCCTTCTTCTGCCTGCTTCCACTCCTGGGGGCACATGACGGGTTCCGTGGGGGGGGGGGG
>PVKB01008829.1:0-12718 GCA_004027205.1 Ctenodactylus gundi | reverse complement strand
ACCCTGTTAGGCTATGACAGTCATAGACTCCATGGTGACTCTACGTGCTGTCCTGCAAGGCTCTTTGGGCAGTAGGCAATTTAATCTGAGAGAGAACGTTTGAACGCGAGTCTCCACATTGGCATGGGAATCCTTTCCCACCTCCTTTTTGGTTGAACACAATCACCCATCTAGTTGTGAAAACAACACTTCTCAGAGAGGTCCGAGAAGATACATAGGATGCTGACATCTGCAAGTGAAATAACTTTCTTTCTTCACAACTTTCCTTAGAGTGGTATCTTTTATTATTTATTTATTGCTGGGCACAGGTCTAGCAAGTCAAGAGAAGGGAGGCTGTACATGCCCGGCACACTGCCGTGGCTGGACCTGTAACTGATTCCAAAAGCTTTACTTCCATTATTATCTCAAGCTGGGCATTGACTCTAGGGTCTCACAAATGCTACACAAGTGCTCTATCACCAAGTTACATCTCAGGCAGGAAAGTCACCTCATGTAGACATGCATCTGTTCTTCTAACCACACTTCTGAAATCAGAACTCTCTTTTGCCTTTCACATATGGACTTCTTAAAGATTGGCATTTCCTTGACTGGTTAGATTTTACTTGAGCTAAAGTAATTATTTTACATGGAATGGACTTCCAATATCCTTTCCTGAAGGTATCCACTTTATCTGCCATTTAGAAAAAAATCACTGTATGACTTTGCATCGAGTATAAGCAAAGATCTCAAACCTAAGTTCACACTGGCATGAAAAACATTTTGGCCCCCCTTTTTACTACACATCCTGCAGGCCATAAACGGTCCCTGTTTTCTTTAGAAACGAGTTGGCAACTTAATCCTTGGCGAAGGATTTTTGTACTAATGATTTACTGAAAAGATCTTCAGCAACATATTCTACTCAGCGTACAAGGAGAGGCCGAGACGTAGGGTGGACCGGGAAAGCCACAGCACATAGTGTTCAAAGCAGCAGCATGATGGCCCTTCGGGTTCAGGCCCCATGCGACACTGAAAGGGCAGTTCTGAAGGACCTGTGTGCGTGCAGCCTGACCTCTACGAGCCCTGGAGAGGGAGCCTGACCCTTCTCTCATGCCCACAAGTGTCACATTACTGCGACACCTCAACCAAATCTAAGCCATCAGCCAAAGGACCAGGGCCAAGGACCAAGCCTTAGGAAAGCCCCAGAGATTTCCTATACACGGATGCAGTTCCAGGGTTTCCCGTTTTCTAAGAGTAACACAACAGAGGTCTTCCAAATGCTGCTGGGATTCCAGATCTATCTGTTTGTTTTTCACTAGTGCCCTTGCCCTGTTAGGCAAGTGCTCCAGGGCTCAGCTGCATCCCCAACAATTCTTAACTTTCCGATGGGGGCCGTTTGAATCATGATATGGTAGCTCTGGTCCCCTCAAGCTTTCATCTCCACATACTTCAATTCAATCCCCAAGGAGCTCTTCGTGCTGCCATTCTGGTCTCTTCACTGGGTCTGGCCCCCACAGCTTTTGTTGTTGTTGTTGTTATTTTCTGAAATAAAGTTAACACTGATCAGCTCATTTTTGTAGGTCAACAACTTGTGGCATACTGTAGTAGCATCCAGCAATGGGACCATTTCAGACTTCTAAAATAAGAGCACTTTCCTAACTCACCTCAATTCATATTTCAGCACACATATACGAACGCACACACACACACAAGGTCTGTGGCTCAATAAAATTTATCATATTAGAGATAGAAGATAAGGAGTAATGATAAGAATTTGGGAGTGAAACTGTCCAAATGCTTGAGTAGTAACACACACACACAAGGACTGTGGCTCAAAAAAATTTGTCATATTAGAGATAGAAGATAAGGAGTAATGATACGAATTTGGGAGCAAAACTGTCCAAATGCTTGAGTAGGAAGGTGTTATGTGAGGTGAAAGTGCGATCAAGCCTGAGATAGCGGCCCACACACAAGCAGACACTTCATTTTACGATCAAGGGACAATTTTCTACTCACAAGAATCAAAGCATCAGAGAGAAAATCCTGCAACAATTTATCCACAGAAACCAGCCCCTGTACCTAGTAATCAATTTAAGTTTCCTTAAAAGCAACTACAGCCACAAGGCTTTAGTCCAAGGTGTTTTGACTTTGTACGAGAGATACCATACAATATCAGCAATAAGTAAACGATGTAGATATTCAATTTGGTACGTAAATATTGGTACCAAGGGTTGGGCTTTGTAATAATTGCAGATAATGACCAACATAGTCAGACGTTTGTTGAAAGGCTAAGACCCGTCGGCGCCACTTTTCACAACCAAATCAGCATCCCTCATAACTCAGCCATAATGTCTATGTGTAAGCAGTCAGGGCTGTGATGGAGGATCTCAGAAGAGGGGAAAGAAGTATATGGTGAGCTCAGAAGTTAGGGGCCAGGATGTGAGGAAAGAGGACACACATAGGCTCAGAATAAGACTGAGACTGCAGATTTCAAGATGAAGGGGGTGAATCTAGGAACATAGAGGGAAAAAAATAAGAAACATGAAAGAAATCTCAGAGACCTGTTAGCAGTGGCTCATCAGGCTACGAACATACGCATAATGGGTGTTCCAAAGGAGAACAAAAGGAAGAAGAAAAAATACTAGAAGAAACAGGCTGAGGACATGCTTCAGTGTCTGAGCACATGCATACCTTGGCCAAAATCTGGGACTCAATCCCTTCTAGTGGGAGGATTGTACTGTACTATAACATAAGAGAAGAGAGGAACGAATTAAAGATGAAGGATAAAAAGGACATAACAGAAAGGAAACAAATAGTAAAATGCAGAGATAAATCTTACAGCATTATTAGGAAGAAAGAAAAAAGAGAGAAAGAAAGAGAGACCGAAAGGCCAAAAACCTCTCAAACTTGCAACAGATAACAAATACTAATTTACACATTTAGGAAGCTCAAAAAACTTCAAGTACTATAAACTAAAACAGGTGACACCTATACACATCATACTCACAATGTCACAAGTTAAAGACAAAACATTTCCAAAACAACAAAAGAAAACAGTTCACCACCTGAACAGGATACTCAGTTATGCTGGGATTTTAGCTTAGTTGACAGAGAACCAGGCCAGCCTGTACAAGGCCCTAAATTCATTCCTAAACACAAACACACAAACACACACACACACACACAAGTGTAGAAGGATGGAGGATCCCATCAAGATTAACAGCTAACTCTCATTAGAAACAATGGAAAGTAGCAGGTGGTCAGAGGACATATTTGAAATGCTGAAAGCAAGAAAAACTGCCAAATGTGACTGTCACACCTGGAAAAGATTCTCTGAAAATGAGGCAGAAGTTAACTATTCTTAGATAACCAAAATCGGAATTGTTTCTAGAAGTCTTGCCCTATAGGAAACACTACAATGGCAAAAATAAACACTAAAATGGGCTGGCGGTGTAGCTCAGTGGTTAAAATGCTTGCCGAGAAAGCACAAGGCATTGGGCTCAATTCCCAGCATCACATAAGCTGGATATGGTGGCATGCAACTCTAATCCCAGCATTGAGGAATTCAGGAGGCTGAGTTAAGAGGATTGCCAGGAATGAAGGCTAGTCTGGGCTATGTAGTGAGTTCAAGATCAGCCTGAACTAGAGGGATACCATGTCTAAAAAAAAAGAAGAAAAAATGTTAAGAAATGCCTTCAGGCAAATTACAGGATACCACAAAGAGAAAATAACTTGAATCCACATGAGGGCATGAATGAAACCATCAAAAATGTTTACTGTAGGGGTAAGTACAAAATATAGTTTAAATATATTTTTATTATTAATATCTTTCTTCTTTATGATTTAAAAATTAAAAGCCTATATTGGTAGAGAAACAAATGTATAATGATCCTTTAAAAAATAAGAAAATATCTCAAAAATATATAGGCAAAAAAGGGAGTCAAGGTGGTGGCTATGTAAGAGAGCTATGCAATGTCTCATCATGGACCTACTTAAAAAGTTGAGAAGGTAGTCTAAAAACTACCTGCTCAATATGTCTAGGAGATGGAAAACACACCAACAGTTGAAAGGAGGCCATAGGAATGTCAGAGATCCTGAAAATACATCAGAAGCGGAGGAACACAGCCGACAAAGAAGCCGCCCAAGCTGAGTGAAAACAGCTGGGAACCACTGGCATCCGAAGACAGGGAGATGTTAACCTAGAACCCAGAACCTCACACAGACATAAGCAGGAATCCAGGAGAAGCACGAATTGACAGCACTGCTTCGCTCCAGTCTCCAGAAATGAGTCTGTAGGCAGTGCATACTGCAAACACAAGGCAAGCTTCCCCTAGAAAGTCCTCCCAGAGCCTGGATCAGAAGCAGGGCTCGGCAGCCATAATAGACAATGATGTAAGCAGGGGCCATTTTTTAAGAAGAGCCCGAAACTGAACCGTTTACAGTAGAATAAACGTCAGAAGAGCACATCAGGGCTTTTGAGATCACTCCTAGGAAGAAACTGGCACAAGGGACAGTTGCAGAGAGGATAGAAAGGCAACTGATACTCCAGAATGGCTCAGGTGGTAGTGGGAGCACTTCCAAGAGTAGAGAGCCCCACGCACAGGGGAAGGAAACCAGGACAGATTGGAGAACTTTGCTGAGGAACGTTGGGATGACCAGCATACATCAGAGGCCATCAGATAGGCTCACAGTCACTGCCTAATACCAGCACAGAACACAGAGGAATTTAGGCTCCCCCTCCCCCACACCCTCATAGCCAGTCAAAGTAATTTTTCAGCTAGGCCTTTAAAGTGAAATCCCTCAACAACAGAACCATGGTCAGAAGACACAGCAACAGGAATTCCTGAGACCACAGAAATTAAAGTCAAGGCCCCTGAAATAGTGTAATTCATAGGAAAGGAAGTCAAAAAGCAAATACATGAGTCGGACATCCAACGAGATGTCCTCAAGAAATGCAAGCAATGATTGGTGGGCCTAAAGAGAAATTTACTAAACAGTGAACTTCATGGAGATTCCTGAAGATACCGAAAATAGATATCCCATTTGACCTAGCTACACCTCTGCTGGGTCTCTTCCCCCCAATAATTCAAATCATCATACAAGAACAAAACAAGCTGGGCATGGTGGCACATGCCTGTTATTCCAGCCCATGGGAGACTGAGGCAGGAGGATTGTTATGAGTTTGACGCCAGCTGGCACTACATAGGGAGTTTAGGAGCAGCCTGAACAATACAGTGAGACACCAATTTAAAAAGAAAGTGATACATGCATATCTATGTATATAACTGCATAATTTATAATAGCCAAATCATGGAAGAAGTCGTTATGTCCAAAAACAGATGAATGGATGAGATATGGTAGTTCTATAAAATGGAGTACTACTCTGCCATAAAGAAAGATAAATTTGAGTCACTTGTGGTAAAATGGATGTATCTTAAGACCATTATGCTTAGTGAAACAGATGAGACACAAAAGTATATGGTTTCTCTAATAAGAGAAAAGCAAACCATAAAGAAGTAGAAAGAAACATAACAAGATTGATTTTGTTAAGAGGGAAAGGGGATACTGGGTTGGGGGCAGTTAAGACAGTGGGAAGGGGAAAGAAATGCAATATATAAGTTACAAAAAAAAAGAAAGAAAGAAAGAAAGAAAGAAAGAAAGAAAGAAAGAAAGAAAGAAAATGGACCATAGACGTGGCTCAATGTGAAGATTGTGGGTTCAACTCTCGGTAACAGAACACAAACAAAAGAAGTAAATTAAAATACTGATAAGGGTGTGATGAAGAACAGCTGGAATCCTAGTACTCAGGAAGGCTAAGGCAGGAGGATTGTGAGTTTAACCTAGGGATTTTAGCAAGATCCTGTCTGAAAATAAAAAATATAAAAAAGACTGGAAACATAGCTGCATGATGTATTGCTGTTGGGTTCACTCTACCAGTACTATTAAAAAAAGTAGTTATTACCATTATAAAGCATATTGTATTCAACTCTTATAAGGCTGGAAGTATAACAGCATTGTTTACACCAGCTTCACCACAAACATAAATAGTGCCTGCTCTGTGACATTATAGCTAAGGTACTAAGCGGTAAGTTTTTAGCTCTATTATAACTTTTGGAACACTACTATTTCTTCGAGTAATTGCTGAGTATAACATGATTATGCTGTTTCTAACTGTATTATTGTATCAGTTATTACTGAAATAACTATTTAGTAAGTTTGACAAGATATCAATCCTGTATCATTCAAATGGCACATTTTATGGGATGCATTTAAACCTTTTACCTCAGGAAGGCCAAGTACCTTCCACTGTCTTCGATCCTCCATGAAATGAGTTAACCACTCCTTTTGATCGTCTGTTTTTCGCTAAGGCCTACAAATTAGAAAATGAGAAAGAAGTCACTGGTAGTAATATGTTCTAATATCCCTTCTATGAAAAAAATAAATGATCAACAACAAAATCTTTTTTTATAAAATATTGGGCATAACAAATTCACTAGAAGCACTTTACTCAAGTAAACACACAAATAAAAATTTAAATGTTTCAACTGACTAGCTAAAAGGAGTGATTCCTAAAATCTGGATGCTTATATAACAAAAATTTACCAGGCTGATTGCAGCACCATCTTCAGGTCCGGAATATTTGAACTGATGTCTTTTCATATCTGCAAAGTATTCCTTAGCTTCCTTTGATGTGCTAGTACCTAAAACTGTAAGAAAAAATAAAAAAACCAATAATCTCGTATATAATCTTGTACAATGATATATAATGTTAATTTCTATATGGGAGTCACTACAGACCTTTGTAATATTTGATTTTCCATTTTTTATGATTTGGGGTAGAACTCTTCCATTCTTCAAATTCAGGAAGGCTGTAGAATGCCATTTCCTGTTTATTTTTAGACACCTGTGGTAAAAAACACCCAGTCATGCCTTTGTATACTGGGAGTTCTCTTGCACACCATCAAGCAGGAGGGAGGTTATACAGACATCCAGGTTTGTGGTTAGGGCCTTAGAATATTTGTATATCCTAGAAATTTTCATACCTTTACAATGGGAGTGATAAATTCCCCCAAAAAACGATATCGCAGAAGAGAGGGCCAGTTGTGATGGATAAAATTAATCAGTAAGCCTTTGATATGGGAGCCCTCCTGGTCCTAAAAATATTTGAAATTTTGAGAAACTAATGTAAGTATTATCGCCTTCTCGAATTCTTTTTTTTTATATTTTTATTTATTTATTTATTTATTTTGAGACAGGGTCTCGCTCTGTGGCCCAGGCCGGTCTTGAATTCACTGTGGAGCCCAGGCTGGCCTTGGACTCATGGCAATCCTCCTGTCACCCTCCCAAATGCTGGGATTACAGGTGTGCAGCACCACACCTGGCTTACGTGGTGCTGGAGAATTGAACTTCTGGTACTTGGCACTTGATTTAGTGCTTGCTAGGCAAGTGTTTTAACCACTGAGCCATTCCTCCAGACCTGACTTCTTTGAAGTTTTTATATGAGTAAGATATGCTTAATTTAGTTCAATATCTAAAATAATTCAATAACAAATCTGACCTGATCTGTCATAATCATTATCTTCCCATAACAGAGAGTCTTCAATGAATCTTCACCTTCGTAATTTTTCTTATAATGAAGACCCACAATCTTGATATTGTTAATTTCTGCATTTTCCATGATTTGTAATGGACACACATAAAACAGAGTAGTTTTATTTATGAATTTGAAAATAATAAATATGACATGTTGATTAGTATTTTCTTGAAGTCCAGTTATTATCCATATATATATGTATATATATATGTGTATATGTATATAAATATATATGTATATATATATTTTTTTTTGGTAAATGGAAATTGAACATAGGCAGTTTATATTACTGAGCTATATCCCTAGTCTTTTTAATTTTAATACAAGGTCTTATTAAGTTGCTCAGGCAGTTCTTTAACTTGCAAACCTCCTGCCTTAGCCTCTGAGTCTGGCTAATCTTTATTTCAGTAAGACTGAAAGGTCTATTAAAAGTCATGTTACTAAATATACAATTTTTTTCTCTTAGCTCCCAATTTCTTTTCTTTTTTTGAGACAGGATCTTGCTCTGTAGCCCAGGCTGGTCCTCAACTACGTAGTCCAGGCTAGCCTTGGACTCACAGCAATCCTCCTGCCTCAGGCTCCCAAGTGCTAGGATTACAGGTGTTTGACACCATGCCCATCTTATGTGATGTGATGCTGGGGAATCAAACTCAGGGTGTGGCCCTTGCTAGGCAAGCACTTTAACTGCTGTGCCATTCTTCCAGTTTCTTAAAATAACTTATCTAAAATTTCTTTCAAATTGCCCAATGAGAAAACAAAATACAAGCATGAAGTCCTGCATTAAACTAGATTTAGAGTCGAAAATTATTCTACCTGTTTATGAGAAGCTTCTCAGACACTGAGCAGTTTTCCTCTAAGAGGGAAAACCCCATATTTGTCCCTCCCAACCACACCGAGGCCTGAAACAGCCAAAGTTATCTCAGTCAAGATAAGTGTACACTTAGTGGAGTTCCGGCTTCCTAGAATAAAAATAAACAAATTAACTTTAGCTAACATAGTCATACATGTTATTTATAGCCTTGTGATACAACAAATGACTCATAACAAGATGGTTTAGAAGTAAAAATGAGGCCCATAATAATATACATATTTTAAAGTTCATAATAAATTAAAAAGTAGAGTAGCCCTCTCTTATCCATGCCATTACATTCCAATTTCATGGTCTAAAATTATTAAATGCACAATTCCAGAAATAAACGACATTAAGTTTTAAATTGTGGACTGTTCTGAGTCATATGATGCAGCTTCACATTCCCACCTGGGACACGAATCATTACTTTGTTCAACGTGTCTTCACTACGCATTATCTACTTTTGGAGTGTCCCCCAAAAGTCTCATGTATTTTAATGTTATGGATTGTCTATGGAACCATGACAATGGTTGGTGGATTGGGGTCTAGTCTGGAGAAGTGGATTACAATGAAAACTAAAGGTGTGTGAGTTAGGATTAACGGTGTGTAGTGGCCACACCTGGATGCAGGAGGGACTAATTACTGGGCGGAGACCTGAAAGGATACATAAACTGCACCTGCCTTCTTGGAGGAGTGGGACTAGTCTCAACTGGTCTCAGCTTGCCTTCCTGTTGTGATGTCCTGAGAAGCTGCCTCCACCTCCACCTCCACCTCTGCCTCTGTCCTGTACTTTGATTGCTGCCGGCCGCCCCCAAATGGATTTTGACCATCTGAAACTGTGAGCTAAAATAAACCTTTCCTCAATTTGTGGGTGTTGGGTATTGAGTCACAGCAATGAAAAAGTAACTAAGACAAACGACATTAAGTTTTAAATTGTGGACTGTTCTGAGTCGTATGATGCAGCTTCACATTCCCACCTGGGACATGAACCATTACTTTGTTCAGTGTGTCTACACTATGCATTATCTACTTGTTGGTCACTGAGAAACCGCTATCAGACTGAGTGTCAGCACCCCCGTGTTTCTGTTCAAATAGCCCTCAGGTAGTAGCCAAATACTGTATGACAATGCCTACTTATCATGTAAGCACTGCTAATGTCTCACATAAGGGTTAAGTGCAGTACAATAATACTAATATAAGGTATTACAGTATATCGTTATATAACTGCTCTACTTTATTAGTAGGTAGTTGTTAATCTCTTACTGTACCTTTATCATAGGCATGTATACCTAGGAATAATACCACATATAGGATTGGTACTATCCATGGCACAAGGCACCCACTGGGAATCTTGAAATATATCTCCCGTACAGAAGGGACTACTACCACATCTCGGCTTCTCAGATCAACCTCAGTAACAGGGAACTGATTTTGAGTAAAGTTATTATATTAAATACTAACTATGAAGGGGAAAATATCCATGTTAATGATTAAAACAACTAAAGCACAGTAGCTAAAGTTTGGAAACATTAAATATTTACCTGCATCATTGGCATCATCAAGTTTGAGAATTCCCTTGATTTTGTTATGTTTTACCGCTGAGCACTTCTTGTTTGACTGGACTTGAGCCTTAAATATCACCCAGTTGAGTATGCCTTCTACAATACCACAGCCAATTGCCAGAAAACAGAATTCGTATTAGGGAAGGATTCTGTCAGAAATCTAGAATAGAAATGAGCCTCTCAGGAAAATAAAAATAATTCAATGATTGAAAACAGACAGAACAATGTCTAGATATTCCTGTTACCACCAGTAAAGCAGCTGGTTGATTTTGGCTTATTCAACAAATACATACTTATATTGGTCAGTGCACTCAGACACTTGTTAGAGATATAGCAGTTAAAACAAATTATACAAGGATCATGTAGTATATGTTATTTCTTTCTTTCTTAGCAGTTTGTGTTTATTCTCTTGAGAACTATTTATTTTAACTGCTTGCTTTGATCCAGTCCTTTATTTTTGGGGGGGATCTCATTATTTATGTTTTAATATATTTTTCATAATAATTTTCTGGTTAATAAGTAGCTGACAAATTGGTTTTCCACTCCATGGGTTGTTCTCATGGACTTTCAAGTCAACATGAAAGGCAGAATTAAAACCAGAGGTGTGAGCGTCACCTAGCGGTAACGGTGGCACATTGTTCAAGATGGCGGATCTTTACATTTTCGCGCCAAACCGGATCAGGAGACCAGACAAAGGCAGGAAGGGGGGCGAAGGGGAGGAAGGATTAGGATGTGACGTTGTGATGAACTTGGCCCCGAGTAATGACGTTGTGACGAACGTGGCCCTGGGCCAATGCCTTAGATCTTTTCGGGAAGACTGTGAATCCTCCCAGTGGAAAACAGCAGCAGGAGGGCCTTGCGATGGAGGGGTATAGGTCCATACAGACCACGTTTTCGGGGCGAGTCTCTCTCCACTTGTAAGTGGGAAGACCACCCTTTTGCAAAAGAAAATTAAAGCCTCATACCCTGTCGTCCATGCCTCCCAAGTCCATCCTTTGTTTGGACAGGAAGATTTCTACGCGCCGTTTCTAACAGAGGCTACAAGTGTGATGACAGTCACGATTAAGGAGAAAGCTTGTTGCGTCGCTGTTCAGTGGTATACTGGAATCAGCTTAACTGGGAAGAAAGGCAGACAATAAATTAGGCTCTCCTAAGTGAATGGTATTTGGACTTTTCCTGAGTAAAGACAAAAAAGTATGCTGGAATGCAAGAAAGTCACATAATATTGTGAAGACTGAAACAATGTAGTCCATAAAATATTATTAATACAGTAATCCAGAAAAGACATGATAATTGGAGGCTACTGATGTATCCCAGAGATGATTCTTATTGTTTCTGTAATACAGCCTTCGTCTGTGTTTTTTCCCCCTAAGAAATAATTTCAATTGTTGGAGAGTGGGAGCTTCTCGTACGAGTCACCAAGTATGAAGATAAGTAATTTAGATTGCACACACTTGGGAAACAAACATATTGAGGTTAACAGAGCTCCTGGTAAGATCAGAAGTAAAACGCTACTTTTTTTTTTTTTTGAGATAGTCTCGCTTTGTAGTCCAGACTGGTTCTAAGTACACTAAGGAGCCCAGACTGGCCTCAAACTCACGACAATCCTGCCTCAGCCTCCCAAGTGCTGGGATTGGAGGTGTGCCCCACCACACCCAGTTTATGTGCTGCTGGCGAATTGAACTCAGCACTCGCTAGGCAGGCGCTTTAACCACTGAGCTATTCCTCCTGACCCAAAGCTACTTATTTTTTAAAAGACACTTTCAGATGGGGAAGACTTGAAAGTGTTCACTGTGGGAAGACTTGATTTCTGCAGAGCTGAGGAGAGCTATGAGAAAGTAAGGAGCTTTTATTTTTATTTCTATCATTTTCTATTTTTTTTTTGTAAGTACTCAAAGCTTTGATAAATTTTTCAGTTAACTGGCATGCTGAACCAAAGCTCTTGGCTTGTAAAGTCATGTTTTCTTTTGTCTGAGAGTCAAAGGTTGGGTTTTCAATAAAGGCATTCACAAAAATCCACATATGGTTTTTCACCTGCAACACAAGTTAATAGAATTCACTAAAATATCCTTTATGATTTATAGGCTTTCTTCTTCCTTGATTTCAAGAGGAGAAGCCTGCTAGAATCCTACACCTGATGCGCTTTCACTGCAACACCACCTTTGTTCTTTTTACTACATCAACAAGTTCGGTCACAATCTGATCAGCTACATAATCAACATGCCTGCCACCCAAAGGAGGAAAAAATACTAAACTGTTAACCTCAAGAGTCCTCAAAATTATTATAATCAGAATTTTAGAAATACTCAGCTTCTTTATCTTTAGGCAGTCAGATATCTACATAATATATTAACCTTTTCTGAGACATGATCTCTCTCTGTGTAGTGCAGGCTGATTCCTAACTCACTATTTAGCTCTATCTGGCTTTGAAGATACGGCAATCCTCTTGCCAAAGCCTGACAAGTTCTGCAAGGATAACAGGCATGCACCACCCCACCCAATTTACGTGGAGTCGGGAACTGAACCCAGGGCCCTGTGCTTGCTAGACCAGTGTGCTAACCAGTGACCTATGACCCTAGCCCCTATTTTATACATAGAAAATAAATTACCTTAGACATAGCAGTGCTATTGACAAAGCTAATTTGCTGAAAGCCTTTTTCACTCATTGTTAGACATACTTCCCACCTGTGGTTTACTTGCTCGTGTATTACTTTTAGAGGGTAGCCAGTTTCATCT
>PVKB01008828.1:0-12734 GCA_004027205.1 Ctenodactylus gundi | reverse complement strand
GACCTACAAAGATAAGCCCATCAGGATAACTGCAGCTTCTCAATCCAAACTCTAAAAGCCAGGAGATCATGGAGCAATGTCAGCCAAGCACTAAAAGAACATAAATGCCAACCAAGACTGCTATATCCAGCAAAACTATCTTTTAATTTAAACGGAGAACTTAAAACTTTCCATGACAGAGACAGCTTAAAGGAATTTGTAGCCACTGAACCAGTATTGCAGAGAACACTCAAAGGAAACTTAGAAAGTGAAAGGGAGGCCAGTGACACCAATGACCTCAGAGGAAAACAGCTAGAGGAAAAAGAGTTGAGAAAAAAAGTATGATAGTAATCAGTGAAATGTGAGTAAATAAGTTCTGAAAGTTAAAAAAATTCTGAAATAACTAAATTTGCCTTCATATCTGTCACTTTAAGTATATTTATGTGGTATAGATTTAAGTTCATTTAATGTAGTGATGTGATATAGTTTTAACTTTGTTTTATTGTAGCAATTCACTTATTAGGTCACTAATGAAAATTTATCCTAAAGAAACTGATTGATGTAAAGATAACCCTGTGAATGTACAAGTATGCACCTTCCAGTATTCAGCTAAGGCATTTGAAATTTAATTTTTTTTTCTTCTTTCCCAAATTTACTAGTCTTTTGAACTACATGCTTGTAGTTGTTTTCTAATGTGAACTAGTGGGTAAGGGCCAGGTTTAATAATAACAACAAGGATATAGCAAAATGCAGAGAAAAAATCTTTTGGTAAATATCCCAATAAAGGGATTAGTTGGATTCAGAGGAGAAGCATCAAGATTTAACTACTGCGAACCCATTCGAGGAATAGAAAGCTGAGGTAGAGTGATGACTTAAGTTAAATGACTTAGGCGCGGAAGATTAATATGTTAAACACTGTATGATTTCTCGGACTTGGAAAACCCAGAACACAGACATTCTTTGGAACCATATGAAGTGATAGCCAGAGCCGGTGGAAGGGATAAGGAGGGGGTGGGAGGGTAGAAAATGGGAACTGATTGTAAAGTCGATGTGATACACAGATGTACGAAACACCCAAATTCATTGTAAAGAATATGTGTTACATTTGTATATTAATAAAAATAGTGGGGAAAAAAATGTCATGACCAGAGGCTTGGAGAGCTGACCCCTGTGTCATCTCAAGAGTAACTGTTAAGAATTTGCTCATTTTGTACTAACTGCAACTTAATAGAACCTGTCCACTTGACTGACTACCTGTGACAGAAACACCTGGATCCATAGGCTCTCATTTGCTGTCAACCGGGAAGCTTCTGTTTAAGGAGATTCTCCTAGTCCTCAAAGTTCTCTGTTGTGGGACTTCTACAGTGTGATGACTTGCCACAGAGTAAATTACTGGAGCTTGTATATTTTTTCAACTATTAAATGAAATTTTCTGTAATCCTTATAACAATTCCACATTCTGGAAGACAACCTTTCAGATGCCTGCCAGTGCTTGCCGGCAGCCAACCCCAAGAATCCAGCTGACCAGGAGGTTAGGGCCAATCTCCACTTAGGGCACAGAGAAGGGCAAGGGATGTTTTAGGGGAGGGTCCAGTGGAGAATGAAACTGGATCAGGGAGCCAGTTATTAGTGAGGCCAACCCATAATTTGTATATAAATACATACTGAATGATCTGCAGAACTTGATATTCTGACAGTTTAGAACATAGTATCATCTGCAGGAAAAGGGGATTTGGAAGCAAAGAACTTTCCCAAAGAAGGAAAGGTTGGACTGACCTCTGAAAGATGAGCAAAGGTCAAACAGTTCAGTCAGAGGAAACGGCACACACAAAGGCCCTCAGCAGAGAGGAGAGGAGATCTGCTATAAGATGGAAACAGTCTTTCAAGAGGCAATATGACACTTGTTAAAAATTTTATGCATACTTATTTTATTCTTTTATATTTCTACTCCAGAAGAACTATTTGCACATGGGACAAAAGTACTGTTAACCTGCTTTGAGGACAACAAAATCAAGGAAAAACCTGAATAAACAAACTAGCTTCACTTGCTTTTAGTTATTTGCCTTTAACACCAATTTCAGAAATTTCACAGCTATATAGGTGAAAATAGTAATATTTGCCTAAGTTGTTTTTTAGACACCTGGTAGTCACTTTCCCTTTTTTTTCAAGCTGATTGAAACCACTGACCCTAAACCTGGTCTGCGCAAGTCTTAGATGGGTGATCTTCAACACTAAAGGGCTCTCAAATCTCCCCAATGCTGCAAAAATCTGATACCCATCCTGCGAGGAGCCCCAGCATTTGATTACACACACACCCTTGATTACTTTTCCTTGTTACTCATGACTTCTCCCCCAGCCTAGACCACCCTGCTTTTGCATCTGATAAACACCTCCTAAACTCTGTCCTCAGAGAGATGAATTTAAGACTTGCTTCCCTCTTTCCCTCTTTCCTCATGTTTGGACAGCCAGTGAATAAACTTTTTTTTTTTTTTTTTTGCAAAACTTGCCTTTTCAAATTGGCTTACTCTGCAACAGGCAAAATCGGCCTCTTCCATAACAGCAGCAATGTTTGTTTCAACAAAACTCTGGAAACAGCCTGTGCCCATTAGCAAGGGGTGGTGAAATAAACTATGGAACATCCAGAACATCCAGCTTATGAGATTAAGCAACTAAAAGGAGTGAAGTAACACAGAGATTATAGTGTGGAAATATCCAGAAGACTCGTGGTTAAGAAGAAAAATATTTGAGAACAACATAAAAAGCATGATCACATTTGTATAAAAACCACAATAACACTAACATATGTAATCATGATAGATACAAATATAACAGCAATCAGAGAAGTCTGAATGGATATATCCTATACCAACAAGAGAGTTATCTTCAAAGTAGGGCAAGAAAGAGTTATTTTACTTTTTAAAAAATCTATGGATTTCTAAATTAAAGCAGTGAAAAAGTAATTAATGTATAATTCTCATAATTAAAATAAACAAGATGAGTATGCATTTTGAAACAAAAAATAAGATTTCTTGACACAAGTACTGTTAGCATTTATGAGTTTTACTCTGGAAATGATTCATTTTCCTAGATTAATTATTTTTATAGTTCATCTTAGTCATTTCCTATAGTAATTACTTCATATAGAATTAATTCCTAGAGTAATCACTTCATATAGAAAGACACATTTTTCTCAGCAGCATATGAAACTTTTTTCCAAAACAGACCCTATAGCAGCACAAGGCACAGTTTTAAAAATGCAAAGAAATTAAAGTAATTGCTTGTATACTTGCAGATTCTAGAAAAATAAAACTAGAAATTAATAGCAAAAGAAACTACAGAAACTGTACAAATATGTAGACTAAATAATAAACTATTGAGCAAACTACATGTCACAGAAGAAACCAGGAAAGAAATAAAAAAACTTCCTAGCATCAAACAACAACGGAAGTACATTGTACCAGAACCTATAGGACACAGCAAAAGCCATACTGAGAGGGAAATCTACAGCGATGGGTGCACAAATTAAAAAACAAAAGCCAGAGCAATACCAAATAGACAATTTAATGATTCACTCCAAGATCCTAGAAACGTAAGAACAATCAATCCAAAAAAGTAGTAGAAAAAAATTATAAAGATTAGAGCAGAAATTAATGAAACTGAAACTAAGAAAAATATAAATATAAAAGATCAAGGAATTAAAGAATTTGTTCTTTAAAGAAATCAATAAAATTGATAAATTTCTAGCCAAAATAACCAAAAGAATGAAAGAAAAGACATATAAATGCAGCTAGAGATGAGAGAGCTGAAATTATAACAGACATCGCTGAAACTCAAGGGATTATAAGGAACTATCTTGCAAACTTGCACTCCAACAAATTGGAGAACTTGGAAGAAATGGATAAATTTCTAGATGCTTACAAGATACCAAAATTGAATCAATAAGATATAAAAACCCTAAATAGGCCCATAACCAGTTGTAAATTAAGATAGTAATAGTCTCTGTCTACAAAGAAAAGTCTAGGACCAGACAGGGTAACTGCAAAATTGTTTCACAACTTTAGGGAAGAGCTATCACCAATAATTCTTGAATTGCTCCATGAAGTCAAAAGACAAGGAACATAACCAAACTCTTCTGAAAGCTAGTTTTACCCTGATACCAAAATCAAAACTTAACAAGGAACGTAAACTATAGGCCAGTCCCCTTAATAAACATAAAGGTAAAAATTCTCAAGGAGATCTTGACAAACAGAATTCCACAAATCATAAAGAATCATACACTATAATAAAGTTGGCTTCATTCCAGGGATGCAAAGATGGTTCAAAATGTAAATCAATAAATGTAATATACCACACAAACATAAGCAATGACAAAAATCATACAATCATGTCAAAAAATGCAGAAAAAGCCTTTGACAAAACTTAACCTCCCATCATCATAAAAATTCTGATGAAAACAGGTACAGAAGAACCTTACTGCACACTGAGAGAGACCATTTATGCCAAACCTACTGCCAATTATATTAAATGGGGAAAATCCAAAGCATTTCCCCCAAAGACAAGGAGCAAGGCAAGGCTATCTGCTATCACCACTCCTACTTAATATAACCTGAAAACCTAGATAGAGAAATAAGGCAAGGGAATGAAACAAAAGGGGGATGAAGGAATAGTACAGAGGTTAGAACGCTTGCCTAGCAAGTGCCAGGCCCTCGATTCAATTCCCAGTACCACATAAGCTGGGCCTGGCGCCACATACCTGTAATTCCAGCACTAGGGAGGCTGAGGAAAAAAAAAAAATTACTAAGAGTTCCAGCCTGGACTACAGAGCAAGACCCTGGAGGGAGAGAGGGAGGGAAGGAGGGAGGGAGAGAAAGAGAAAGAGAAAGAGAATGCATATTGGAAAGGAAGAAGTTAAATTATCCTTATTCACAGATAACTCGATTCTCTACATAGAATCCTTAAAACTCCACCAAAAGATTCCTAAACCTACTTTTAAAATTCAGCCAAGTTACATGATATAATGTTTTTTTTTTTTATCTTCCTGTGTTGTTATTGTTGTTGAGACAGGATTTCACTATATAGCGCAGGCTGGTCCTGAATTCACTGGTGTAGCCTAGGCTGGCCTTGGACTCAAAACAATCCACCTGCCTCAGCCTCCGAAGCATTGGGATTACAGGACTGTACCACTATGCCCAGGTTCATGTGGTGCTGCGGAATAGAACTCAGGGCCTTGCACTTATGAGGCAAGCACTTTAGCCGCTATGCCATTCCTCCAGCCCGGGGATACAGTATTAATACAAAAAAAAAATCAATAGCATTTCTGTACACTAACAATGAGATCACTGAGAAAGAGCTGAGAATAATACCATTTTCAATACACCCTCAAAAAATTAAGCACCTAGGAATAAACCTAACCAAGAAAGTGAAGGACCTCTGCAATGAAAACTATCATGCTGAAAAAAGAAACCTAAGAGGATCTCAGAAAATGAAAAGATAATACTGCCAAAACAGATTTACAAGTTCAATGCAATTCTATCAAAATATTTACCACCCTTTTCACAGACTAGATAAAACAATTCTAAAACTTATATGAAACCCTCTAATACGAGAAAAACCAAACCATAAAATAAAGATATAGAGAGGAAAGTAAGGAGATAGACTTTGTGCAGAGGGAAAGGGAAAGCATGGGGTGGTGAGAGGGTGGGAAGGGGAAAGAGATGGGATATTCAATAAATAAATTTATGAATAAATAAATAAAATTTATATGAAACCAACAGAGACCTGGAGTAGCTGAAGCAATTCTAAACAAGACAAAAGCAGATAGCATCATGATTCCAGATATCAAGGTATATTATAAAACACAGTAACAAAAACCATGTGGTATTGACACAAAAACAGACAGGTCAACCAATGGAACAAAACTGAGGATGCAGAGACAACCTCAACTACCCTCAGCTACCTGATCTTTGACAAAGGTGCCAAAAACATACAGCAGAGGATAGACTCTTCAATAAATGGTGCTGGGAGAAATTATTATCCACATGCAGAAGAATGCATCTAGACCCATACTTGTCACCCTGTACTAAAATCAAATCAAAGTGGATCAAGACCTATATATAAAATGGGAACTGAACCTCCTGGAGGACAAAATAGATAAAATCCTTCAAGATATAAGTGTCAGCAAAGATTTTCTCACTAGAACAACTGATATTAAAGAAATAACCCCTATAATTAGCCCATGGGATTATATCAAATTAAAAATCTGCACTGCAAAAGAAACAATCAAAACAGTAAAGACAGAACTGATGGAACAGAAAAAAAAATCTTTTACCACCTACACCTTGGAAAGGAGACTAACAACTAGAATATACAAAAAAACTGAAAAAAATCAAAGACCTAGTTTAAAATAGGCAATTGAAATGAGTAGACAGCAAATATATAAAAAAAAACGTTCAATATCCTTAGTCATTAGAAAAATGAAAATCAAAACAATACTGAGATACCATCTTACCCCAGTCAGAATGGCTTCTGTCAAAGAACTCAAAGAGCGAAAAGCAATAGAACCTGGCAAGATGTAGGAGGGGAGTCACACTGCTGGTGTGACTAAACTGGTACAAGCACTAGTGAAAGCAGTATGGAGATTCCTCAAAAAACTGAAAACAGATATTTCACTTTACCTAGCAATATCTCTCCTGGCTATTTTTCCAAAAGGGTTAAAAGCCATATAATAAGATTCCTAAATATCCATGTTTATAGCAGCACAACTAATAATAACTAAATCATGGAATCCAAAATATCCTTTCATACAACAATGGGTAAAGAAGATAAGATATATGTACACAACAGCGTACTCCTCTGCCATGAAGACAGGTAGATTTGAGTCACTTGTAGATAAATAGATACAACTTGAGACCATTATGCTTAGAGAAGTGAATCAAACACAGAGGATTAGATATCACATTGTCTCCCTAGTATGAGAAACCTAGAGTATAAATAAATATTAGAGTCAAAAGGGTGAGATGTTGGAAATCAGGGTGAGTGGCAAATAGGAGGGTGAGAAAAGCGGGAAGGAATAGGAATATGAAGTTGATGCAACATGTGTGTTTCAAGTTTAACCATTGTGTATCACAAATACATGCTAACAAAATATGGGGGTGGGGGGGTTGGTGCTCAGCCTACCTCTAGAGATACTGACTTCATCAGTTGGGATGAGGGCCAGCCATGGGAATGACTTCCGATGTCCTAGGTGATTCCAGTGCATATCCGACATTGAGAGCTCCTGCTCTATGGTTTCTGTATCCTATGAGACTTAAAACCAAAACCTGACTGTGAGATTTCTAGTCACATTGGCATCTTGTCATTTCCTTGCAAAGATTAGTGTCTGGAAAGGGCAACACTAAAGCCAGCATCATCTAACACGGAATGATTGTCATAAGTGGCAGGTAAACACATCAGTCTGTTGCCCCTCATGATCATTCACAGTTGACAATAACTCAAATTTTATTTTACAGTTGAGAAGTTACCACTGACCACCATGTGACTGTAAAAGATATGCAGGCAAGGAAAGAGTTTTGAAGACAAACATGGTTAGAGATGATTTTACTCATCTAGTTATTTACTGAGCATCTACCATGCCCTGGACCATTCAGAATAAAACACAGACACATAATGTCTACATGAGCTCAAAAAAGGTTAAGAAAGACTTTTTGGTCTAGTGTGTTGCCACATACCTGTAATCTCAGCTCCTCTAGAAGCTGAGTTGAGAGAATCTCGAGTTTGAGGTCAGCCTACATAAGTTAGAGAGATCTTGGCTCAGAATAAAACAAAAGGAGAGTGGGAAAGTCCTTGTCACCTTGACAAGATATGTGCACAAAATGCTCAACTTCATGGTAAACCTTAAATTTTGCACTTATACATATCAATAAAATGGGAAAAAATGAAAGGGCTGGGGGCTGTGAATATAGCCAAGATGATAAGTGACTTGCTTAGGATGTGTGAAGTTCTAGGTTCAATCCACAGTACTGGATAAAACCAAAAAAGACTGCTTAGAGCATATGAAGCTTGTGACATATTTGAGACTATTTACACAAGGTGACTAGGTTATTTATTTCATATGAAAATCAGTAACTGTTCATTTGGGGGTTAGCCAAAGACAGCAGGGCCCATGGGAATGTCAAAAAGGGAAAGTATCATCTGAATGATCAAAAGGAAAGCAATATCCATATGAGCCAAAGGGAAAGCAATGTCTACACAAGCATATCCATGTGCTCCAGAAGCGCATTCTCTTTCTAAGAAAGCATTATGAAGGTGACTACTGGGGAGCATAGACCATCCACAGATGACCACCTGTCCCAGTTTTGTTTTATGTAATAGAATAGATATGTCTCTCAAAGTTCATATGTTAAAGCCCCAACTCCATGTTTCCTGTGAAAAATTTCCTGGATAGATGTGCAATGCATCCCAGAGAGGGCCAAGCCAACAGATGAATGATTACACTGAAATCCAATCCGGTGAATCAATGAGTTTACTGGGGTTACTTACAGGAGTATGAGTAAGGAGTTACCTATAGGCATATGGGTGTGATGAGGTTATGAGTGTAAGGATTAGTGCTCTCATAAGAAAAAAACAGAACGTGCACACTTTCTCCTCACCTTCTCTCCACTCTTACCCCTCCCCCACTTCTCCCCCCCCCCTCTCTCTCCCGCCCCCCGGGTAGGGTGTGCACCAACAAAGTAGCCATCTCAAAGCCCTAAAGAAGCCTCACCAGAGCCCAATCACACTGGTATCCTCATCTTGGGCTTCCAGTCTCTGAAATTGTGATAAATAAGCCTGTAATCTGTGGTATTTTACTGTAGCAACCTCAATACACTTGGACATTTGGGATGTAGAATTTTCACTTAAGAAAGAGAGAGAGAGAGAGAGAGAGAGAGAGAGAGAGAGAGAGAGAGAGAGAGAGAGAGAGAGAGACTGTCTCCTAGTAAACCATTCCAGATTTCCTGGGCCTCAAACTTTCAGCACTGAAACCATGAAAGATCCAAGTAAGCCAGAATGAATTGTCACCACAACTGTTATTTGACACATACCATGCTTCTCTTTCTAAATGGAAGTTTTTTCTTTGACTGGAAAAGGGCAAGATTTTTGGCAATTCCATTTCAGATAGTATCCCATATTCTGTCACTCCCTAGGTTTTGTCGCTGAGGTAGAAGCACCTGCAAACAAAAGCTA
Organism: Ctenodactylus gundi; assembly: GCA_004027205.1. Classification (NCBI taxonomy): domain Eukaryota; kingdom Metazoa; phylum Chordata; class Mammalia; order Rodentia; family Ctenodactylidae; genus Ctenodactylus; species Ctenodactylus gundi. The sequence continues at coordinate 3,533 of PVKB01008828.1, read as the reverse complement.
ATTTGGCAAACAATTGAAAATAGAAGGCTCTTAAGTGGCAAAATCTTTATTGCTTTCAAGACTATTCAGACTGAGGGAATGGCCCACTGAGGGGTGTCTGAAATTATATGAATTTTCTATTAATAAATCTGGATTTCTGTCATGGCACCAAGGTAAGCTTGTTTAAAGTTCCCTTGCAAATGATCCCCAAGTGGTTGTTTCCTTGCCGGTAATTCAAAGTCAAGGGCAGCTCCTTGTCAAATGGTTGCCAGGAGATAGCCAGGGAGGCATCTCCTCCTTTCCTCTGCCATGGCAACATGCTGTTACTTCCTCATCCATCTTCTTTTGGGGGTCGAGATTACCGAGAGGGCTATGCTCCTCTTGATTACTGACTCTTGCAGAGAGGAGAGAACCCTTCTAACCTTTCTTCAGCACAAAGGTATTACCAGCTTCACACTGACTTTCCCTCTGTGACCTTAAACTGCAGCTGTTATTTTCTCTCCTGTTTCATGTAATCTTTTATTGTTACAACTATTTTTATTAGTGTGTATTTTTAATGCATAATAATGACATTCATCTTGAGAAACTGGCACACGTATTCCATCGCTGTCACTCCCTTTCCACATGCTCACCTCTTCATGTCTCCCTTCCTACTCCATAAAGTCTATCTTCCTGTTTTCTCCCTTCATTCTCTCATTTTGCTATTTTACTTTTTTATAGTTTGATTTTCTCATATTAGAGAAAACATGATGCTTAACCTTCTGTGTCTGATTCAATTCAGTAAGCATGATGGTCTCAAAGCATGCCCACTTTCCTACAAATGACTCATATTTATCTTTCTTAAGTCAGAGTAGTATTCCATTGTGTAAATACACCACTTGTACCTTATCCATTCATCAGTTGACGAACATGTTGGCTTCTTCCAAGATTAGCTACTATGACTCCTGTTGCTATAAGCAGGAATGTATTACTATTGCATAATGATTTTTAGCTCTTTTGGGAAGCTAACCAGAAGAGGTGTAGTTGTAAAAAGGAGTATCTATTTTCAGTTTTTTGAGGAATCTTCATATTTATTCTTCATGCTTGTTTTACCAGTTTACAAGCCCACCACCAACATAGGAAGGTTTTTTTCCTTCTTTGCAACCAAACCAGTATTCATTGGTTTTCTCCCCCCACCCATTTTATTGATATGTACAAGAGCAAAATTTGAGGTTGACAATGGAGTTGAGCATTTTGTGCACATATGTATCTTGTCGAGGTGACAAGGACTTTCCCACTCTCCTTTTGTCCCTCCCTCTACCCTCCCTTCCAATCCTCCACCCCCACCCCATCACCCTCTTTCTCTTTGTCTTTCATCTAAAGTTCCATGAGATAGTTGTGGTCTGGGTCTCTCATATCAGAGAGACCATTCGATGTTTCACCTTCTGCTTCTGACTCACTTCACTAAGCATGATGTTCTCAAGTTTCTTCCATTTGCCTGTAAAAACATCCATGCTGTTGGACCTTACAGATGCATAGTATTCCATTGTGTATAAGTACCACATTTTGTGTATCCACTGGTCTGTTGATGGGTATTTTGTTGACTTCCATGTTCTAGCTATTGTTAGTTGTGCTGCTATGAACATGAGTATACATATATCTCTGTTGTATGTTGTTTTGGCCTCTTTTGGATATATTCCCAGAAGGGGTGTCGCCGGATCAAAGGGGATATTTATTTTTAGTCTTTTGTGTGTTTTCCATACTGCTTTCCAGAGTAGTTGAACGAATTTACACTCCCACCAGCAGTGCAGGAGGGTTCCTTTCTCCCCACAGCCTCTCTAGCACTCATTACTATTTGACTTGTTGATACAGGCCATTCTCTCTGGAGAGAGATGGTATCTTAGCATTGTTTTGATTTGCATTTCTCTTATGGCTAGAGATGTTGAACATCTTTTCATGTATCTATTGGCCTTTTGCATTTCTTCATGAGTGAACTGTCTCTTAATTTCATTTGCCCACTTTTCAAGAGGATCCTTTATTTTGGTAGGCTTAATTTTCTTCAGCTCCTTGTATATTCTAGTTATGAGTTTCTTATCTGAGGTGTTAGTGGTGAATATTTTTTTCCAGTCTGTTGGTTCTTTATTTACAATGTTGACAGTTTCCTTTGCCATGTAGAAACTTTTTAATTTGACAAGATCCCATTTGTTGATAATGGGGATAATTTCTTTTGCTCTTGGTGTCTTGTCTACAAAGTCTTTGCCTACCCCTATGTCTTTTAGATATTTGCCTATTTTGTCTTCTAGAAAGTTTAGTGTTTCATTTTTCATGTCTAAGTCTTTAGTCCACTTGATTTGATTTTGGTGTATGGCAATAGGTGTGTGACTAGATTCATTCTTCTGCATGTGGATGTCCAGTTTTCCCAGCACCATTTGTTGAACAGGCTGTCCTTTTCCCATTGTATACATTTGGCCACTTTGTAAAAGATTAATTAATTGAGGGTATTTGGGTTTGTTTCTGCATCCTCAATTATGTTCCACTGGTCTATTTGTCTATTTTTATGCCAGTACCAAATTGTTTTTACCACTATGGCTTTATAGTATAGCCTGATGTCTGGGATTGCAATGCCTCCTGCTTTGGTCTTGTTGCTCAGGATTGCTTTGGCTATTCCTGGTCTCTTTTGGTTCCGTATGAATTTAAGAATTGTTGTTTCAAGTTCTTGGAAGAAACTTTCAGGTATTTTGATAGGGACTACATTGAATCTATATATCGGTTTAGGTAGTATAGTCATTTTGACTATATTAATTTTGCTGATCCAAGCGCAGGGGATGCCTTTTCATTTTCTAATGTCTTCTATAACTTCTTTCTTCAATGTAGTGTAGTTTTCTTTATATAGGTCCTTCACTTCCTTGGTTAGGTATACTCCTAGGTATTTAATTTTTTGCTGAGCTATTGAGAATGGAATTGTTTTTCTGAGTTCTTGCTCAGTAAGTTCATTGTTAGTGTAGAGAAAAGCTATTGATTTTTTAGTGTTAATTTTGTAGCCTGAGACTTGGCTATATTTTTTATTATTTCTAGGAGTATCATAGTGGAGTTTTTTGGGTCTTTCATATAGACAATTATATCATCTGCAAATAAGGAAATTTTGACCCCCTCCTTTCCAATGCAGATTCCCTTTATTTCATTTTTTTGTCTGATTGCTATGGCAAGTGTTTCAAGGACTATGTTGAATAAAAGTGGTGAGAATGGGCAGCCTTGTCTTGTTCCTGATTTGAGAGGGAACGATTTCAATTTTTCTCCATTTGCCATGATATTTGCAGTAGGACAATTAATGATTCTATGATAGGGTTGACTTAGTCAAAAACATGAAGTGAGAGTTTTTAGAGATGACACTTTAAATTCTGCTTTTTAAGTACTCTAGGGAAACAGATGGCTTTTAACCAAGGTCGGCAGCTTCCTTTCCCCAGCCTCCTGTCTCCTCATTCCCACGCATGCCCGTGGAAACTTTCAGTGAAGCTGGGAGTGCAACTCAGGTGGTAGCGCTGTGTCCTCAGAACCAGAGTCCCCAGGAGCCGGGT
>PVKB01008827.1:0-12732 GCA_004027205.1 Ctenodactylus gundi | reverse complement strand
TTTTTTTTTTTTTTGTTTTTTTGAGACAAGGTCTTGCCCTCTAACCCAGGGCAGTCACGAACTCACTGGTGGAGCCCAGGCTGGCCTTGGACTCAGGACAATTTGCCTGCCTCAGCCTCCCGAGTGCTGGGTTATAGGTGTGTGCCACCATGCCCAGCTTTATATGATGCTGGGGAATCAAACTCAGGGCAAGACAAGCGCATTAATCCCTGTGCCATCCTTCCAGCCCCTCAGGGCAGCATTTCTGAGCCCTACGATGATAGCCCCAGCCCTCGGTCAGTGTGGTGGGAAACCCTATAGCCCCACCCCTGGATCCCATGTGAAGTGTGACTGAGGGAATGCGCGGGAGCTTGGGGGACCCTCGCAGTTGCCCTGTGTGTCCTGCTCACACACAAGCTTCCTGCAGCCCAGCAGGACCCTTCTCCCTCCCCTGCCCCTCCCTACCCTTCCTTTCTGCTGGACTCCTTTGTGCAGCTTTTGGTGAAGGGAATCCTGCTTCTTCATGTTTCTCAGTCTCCCTGGCAACAGGATGCCAGGGAAGGCTGAGGCTTGGCCATGGACCTCCCATGCTGAGAGTCTTGGGGGGGAGGGAGACTGCAGAGTCCCCCAGCCACCCAGGGCCACTGTCCCCCAGTGGGGGAGGTAACTGGTTGTCCCTGCCTGCCCTAACCAGGTAGAAGGGCATCTGGCACTGGCATGGTCTTCTGAGGCCTCCTTGGGGCTCTGTCCCCACCTCTAGCGGGCCACCTTCTCTCTGGAGCAGAGCTGGGGCACTCACCAATCTCCGCATGTTGGCTGCAGGAGGATGGACCCGGCTGCGCAGACGGTTGTGCAGGGAGAGGACCCAGAAACTCTCCTTCCTGCTCAGGGCTAGGGACCAGGGCAGACGCTCAGGCCACTGAGCAGCTGGCCCTGGGCCTGTTCCTGTTGCCCCACCCCTAGGACGCCAGACCTGAGACAGAGGAGGACAGTGGGTGTGTGGGGGACTGGGGACACAGATGGAGAGAGACGAGAGACGGGAGGATGGAGACGGGGTGGGGTAAGGAGAGAGACCAGGTGAAAAGGTGCTGCAGCTGAGGGGTGGGGTGGGGCATTGGGAAGAGTGAGAGGTCAGGCCTGAGGGTAAGAATAGCCCAAGTCTAGCTCATAGCAGCCTCCTGGCTGGAGCTCCTCTGGGCTATTGTGTCTCTTCTAGTTTTCCTCCTTGATCAAAGCCCTGGGCCCTTCCCCATTATTCTTCTTCCTCTCCAGCCCCAGTATAGCCCATAATACTCCTTGGAAGGTCACACTGGGTCCCTCATCAAATTACACCAGCATACCTGTCTTCTTTTAGGAGTTCCCTGGCCTCCCCTCCGGTTCCCCCCGCTCTGTCCTTGCCCAAACATCCCTTACCTCCAGGCATTGGAGCCTTCTCTGGCAGCTGGGGCAGCCACATTTCTGCCCAGGAGGTGCCAAGGAGAATCAGGAGCACAGACAGGAGGCCTGGCCAGTGGCCCTGGACTCCCCACCCTGGGGATGGCTCTGGCTGCAGCATCGGCTTGCTGGATGCTGCAGGCATGGTCTGCTCAGCTCCTTAGCTGCTTCCTGGGCTGGATGGAGCTATTTACAATCTTGAAGAGTCAGACTGGGCTGGCAGACAAAAGAGAGAGGCCAGTGAGTGATCAGTGTGGCCAAACAGCCTCCTGTCAGTGCTGTACTGAAAAGGCCCGGCATCCTGGGATGTTTCTGCAGCCGGGCATCTGAACTGTCCAGCTGCCCCACCAACAGCGTCAGAGCTGTGTGCACTGACCTTGTGGCCCCTGCTAATCATTGCAGGATTATTGGTGCCCTCAGGGAGCCCTTGGAAACCCTGCTGGTTGGCCCACAGACATTCCAGGGCTGTAGATACGTGAGCAACGGCTGTATCCAGACTGCGTGCCTCAAGCGGGTCAGCAGCTTCGCTGTCTAGCCCCAGACCCAGAGAGGATGGGGCTCTGGAGGTGCACCCTGTGGGGCGGGCAGAAACTGGGCAAAACCCCAGGGGAGTTCTTTCTTTTCTTTGGGAGGTCTTCCCAACCCCCATCCATGAATTAAACATAGGCAGGTGGTAACTGCACACCAGACAGGTGCCACTGGTGGGCTGGTGGTGGGCGGGGGGGGGGGGGGGGGGGGGGGGAGGGTTGCACCTTCAAGGGGAAAGAAGTGAAAGTCAGTCTGGGGAGCACAGCAGGGGCTGAGCCCAGCTGGGGTGACCACCAAGTCTCATCCACATGACCATAGGCTAGGAGGGACAAGGTGGGCAGGCAGGAGGACACGTGGTGGATGCCCATGACTGACTCGAGCCTTGCAGGGAAAGGGCCTACCTCTAAACAAACAAGCCTCAGGACAGCAGGAGGGCAGCATATTGCCATGTTACTGGGGACCTGGCTGAGGCCTGCAGAGTCCCACAGGAGCCACTGAAGCAGGTCTGTACTATGGTTCATGTTTCTTATAAAACCAAAGGCTGTGTCCTGCAGATCATGGGCGAATGCCCACATTCCTCTTGGCCATCCCACAGCACAGCCTGGCAAGCCAACTGCTTCCTTCTTCTGGAGTTCGTGTGGCCCCTCTCAGGCCTGGGTCCCAATCTCATGGAAGCTACTGAGATGTAAGTGGGGTTGGCTTTCGGGGGGCACTGAATATGCATATCATCATGAGCAGCAGCATGGCCAAGGCCAAGCCCAGGGACTCATGGCTCCATGTCCCTGCGCAATATTCATGGGCTCAGGAGTTTCTTCTCCCTCCAATGGATGTCCAGCCACTTCAGACCCACCCCATCTAGGTCCTAGCAATGCTTAATAATAGCTGCTTTCCTCTCCTCAGTCCTGAGCTTTGACCCCAGAGCTTTTGCACAGAGCTACACCCCCAGCCCATTTTTATTTATTTACATTTTGAGTCTCGTTAAGTCATTAAATTGCCCACCCTAAGCTTGAATTGGCAATTCTCCTGCCTCAGCCTCACACAGTGCTAGGGTTAGTACTGTGTGCCTCCACATCCAGCAATAACGGATACCTGTTTAGTAGAGCTTACAAAGCATGTTCACACAAGTAAATTCATTCATTTGTCACAACAGCTTTGTGTAAGCAGGTATGGTTTGTGCTGTCTGCTTAGTAGATGACAATGCTTGGGCTCAGTAAGTCTCAGGGACTTGCCCAAGGTCACCCAGCAGGTATTCAGTGTAAAAAAATATATACAGCGAATTTTTAAATAAAAAATGTGTTGTTAGTAAAAGACCCAGTGCCATAAATGACCCATTGCCATAAATCCATCTTCTATGTCCTCTGCCTTGTTTCCAATGCACTCATTTTATTGTCCTCACTGCTTTCTGAAGCAGTTCTGGAAGTCCTCTTTTGTGAGTATCTATGAGATGGGATTAAAAAATATGAATAAACTGGGTGTGGTGGCACATGCCTGTCTGTAATCCCAGCACTCAGGAGGCTGAGGCAGGATTGCTGTGAGTCCAAGGCCAGCCTGAGCTCCATAATGATTTCAGGACCAGCCTGAGGTACAGAGCAAGACCCTGTTTCAAAAAAACAAATATGGTGAACGCTGCTGCTAAGTGCCATCTAGTAGAAACACAGGTTCATAAAAATATTTCAGTACCCTTATCTACTTTATTCACTAGATATGGCACTATTTGACTTCTGGCTTTTTCCCTAGTCAAAATGACCGTGAGAGGCAAACATTTTGAGTCAACTCAGGACATCAAGGCAGCTACAATAATGCAACTAAGGACATGAAAGGAGACTTTCAGAGTGGCATCAGAAACTGGCAGGAACAATGGGATAAGTGTGTTTGAGGTGAGGGGAAGAATTTTAAGAGGGATTAAGGGAAAGGCCTTGCTTACTTTTTCATTGCCAGGTTAGAATCCCCAACATCCACACAACTTAAGGGAGGAAAGATTTATTTCACTCAGTTTCAGAAGGTCTCAGTTCACTTATGGGCAGCTGGTGATGGTGGAAATACATGGCAGAGCTGGAGCCAGAGGAAAGCTCTTCACAGAATGGCAGAACACAGCCGAATCAGTGAGTAGGGACAGAACAAGCACATGGCCCTCCAGATCAAGCCCCAAGCACCTGCCCCTTCAAGCCAAGCCCCACCTCCCAACACCGCACAGTGTCCATAGGTATATGAGGTTTCTGGGGACACTCCAGATCCAAATGACAACAGGCAATGTGTCTTTTACTGTACTAATTATTTCTAAATTTAAACATTCACTATATCTCCTGTCGCATACTTTTCTATGTGGTGCTTTCCAGTTAATTCAGGAGCTCTGCCTTAACGTTCTCAAGGCATTAGTCCACATTGTGGGTCTGGGTTCAGTTTTCACAGCCCTGCTCTATGTTGGCTAACAAATTACCCAATTCCCCTGGGCTTCAGTGATGAACATGGCTTGTTGTTGCATGTAATGCAATGCCAGGGAATTGGAAGGAACAACTTTTAAGGGGTCCTTTGGGTCCCTAGGCTGAGGCTCACGTAAGAGGCGGGCAGGGTGAGCCTGGCCTTGGGAACCAAAAGAAGAAATGCTGTGGACAGAAGAGTATGCAGATGCCTGAGGGCCTAGGCACTACCTGAGATGCCACATGTGACTGTGGGGTCCTGCGTGACTTTGTGACTTTTTGTGCACCCTTCAGCCTTGGTGTCCAATAGCAAAAGCAGAGTGTCAAGCTTCACTGGACTCCCCCACAGGGCATATACCATAGTTTACACAATATTTTCTCCTGAGTCCAAACTTTTTTCTGGAATTTGTTGAGTGCTTGGGATGACTTTTGAGAATGGGCCTGTTCTTGAGAACAGCTCTCTTCAGGTTGTGTTGTGGGGTTCAGTTCTACCTCTGAATTAGTTTTCCTGAAACAAAATACGTGCAATTTCAAGGAGAAGTTTAACATGGCTCAGAGTTTCATGGGAATTGAGGTCAGGGTGTTCTGGTTCCCAGGCAGAAACATCATGCTGGAAGAACTCAGTGAAGCAGATGCGTAGTTCATGGCAGCTGGGGAGCACAGCAGGAAGATAGTGCCAGGGAGACAAAGGGCTAGGAGCCATGTGTAGCACCCAAGATCACACTTCCATGACCTACCCAGACATACTCAAAGGTACTTTACTAATCTGCTAGCATTTTAAAATTCTGTCAAGTTGACATACCAAGATTGACAGTCACAATCACTCTTGTAGTTTGGATCTGGAGTGACCCCAAAGGTCTCTGTGTACCGGTGGGAGGTGGGGCCTGGCTGGAATCATTATTATTGTTATGCTGGATTATGGCGGATGCTGGGATTTGACCTGGAGAGGTGTGTGCTGGGTCCACTCATGTTCCCTCCTTAACTTTGCTCTTCTGCCATGCCGCGAGGATCTCTGCTCTGGCTCTGGCTCTGGCTCTGGCCCAGGACCTGCCCCAGGCCTGCTGTGTGATTCCACCATTTCCCAGCTGCCCACCTGTGAGTGAACTGTGACCTTCTGAAACAGTAAGCTAAAATAAATCTTTCCTCCCTATAGTTGTGGGTATTGGGTATTTAGTCACAGCAGCCATAAAGTAACTAAGACAATAGCTAGATATTACAACTCGCATTCCATTATATTTGCTTTATTTTACTTTATTATTATTTTTTTGGTACTGGAGAACAAGCCTTGGGCCTTCACATGAAACTACATCTCCAGTCCATTTTTTAAGTTTTGATTAGAGATGGGATATTTTTTCTTTTTATATGGATTTATTTCTGTACAATACTCTACAAACACCCCTTGGTTTGTATGGAAGTTTTTTTGGTTTGCTTGTTTTCATTTTTAAGTGGCTGTACAATGATTGGTTTCCTGATTTTTTTTTAAATGTTCTCTCTGAAATCTGCAATGATTAAAAGAAAAAGAAAATAAAAACATCATGGCCAGAGGACAGGGTGGACTTTTTAAAGAGGTAAAAATAAAATAAGACATCGAATATGAAAAGTCTCAGATAAAAGTTATTTATAAACACAGAGATGGTTACAACAAATATGGCCATGATGAGCAGGGATATGTATACCTGACCATTGCACTTAGAGAGCTAAGTCCAGTCCTTGTATTTGCCCTGAATTATCCCTTCCTGGCAGCACTCTGCGGGTGGGGTTTCCTAGAACATACAACACTCCAGTGGCTCCTTAGGGCTGGGATGGCGGAACTGAGGTCAGGCTCATGGTTGGCAGAAAATTCTCAGGGGAAAGGGATCCAAGGATATCCATGGCCCAAACTTCTCACTAACCATGTGGGGAGCTCTGGCCCCTTGGGGAACAGACCTCAGTCCTTGGCCCCTTATTCCTAAAAAGAGGTCTAACCCCAGCTGAGTCTCCCCCTGCCCCCACCCACGGTGGAAGGAAAGGAGACTATGTAGGGGAAGAGAAAGGCTCCCAAAGGCTGAGGCATGTGAGAGTTCTGGTCTTTTGCAGGCAAATATGGGGCAGGAAGCTGGTGGCATTTAGGACTCCCTTCTCCCTATCATCTGGGAGGGCCAGTCTTCAGGTAGAAACGGGATCTTGCTTAGTTGCCAAGTTGACCAGGTTGGGTTCAATTTTAAGATCCTTTTGCCTCAGCTTCATAGAGTGCTGGGATTATAGGCCTGCACCACTTGGCCTGGTTTCTGTATTTGCCTTATACACATGTCTCTACCTACCCACTGGCTAAAGATTGTGTCTTGAACGTCCCTGAAAGCCCACCTGCAAAAGGCTAAGTTGCACACCTGGGCTGTGTATCTACTAGGTTTGATCCCCAGAAGAGAGAAATTAAAGATCTGAACAAATGGAGAAACATTCTACATTCATGATTTGGAAGAATCAGTATTGCTAAGATGGTAATGAATCCATCAGTTGACTCATGAAATTACTATTAGTAGTCCAGAGATTATTTTTTAAAAAACTTACCTTCATCTTCAATTTACAGATAATTCTACATGGGAAAATTTCTTATTTTTTTCTTTTTCCTTTCTTCCTTCTTTCTTTCCTTTGCAGAGCTGGAGATCAAACCTAGTGTCTGATATGCTGGGGCAGTGGAGTAGGTTGCCAAGAGAAGGAAGAAAGAAAATATCTGGAAACAACTTGTTAGAGATAAGATTTATTAAGACAACAAAAGGAAAAGATAAATTTAATTGTGACTTACTAGTGAGGAAGCATCCACAGAAGCATGTCTGGGTCCAATGCCTCTGCTTGGTGAAGTCCACAAGGTCTGTATACCCAACAACAGCATCACTCAGCAGGTGTGGTGACAGCCAGTTAGATGAGTTGCTCAGCAGCAGGTTGTGGCAGAAAGCAGGTTTTATAGATGAAACCACATAGCAATGACATCATTAGATCTCTTTGTTCTATTGTATAGCCAGTATTATAAGGAACAGCTGACTTAGAATACAAGCAGGAAGGCAGTTCCTACAGATAACACTAATTTGACCATTTCCCAGTGTCTCTCAGATGATACTTATCTGGACAGTCTCGTTTCTGTCCACTCACAATGTCCCCTTTACTTGGCAAGAATCTTAGAAACACAAAAGGGGGATTTCAGGGACATGGTGCCAAATGCCCTAGTTTCTTTCAGGGACAGTACACCTGGAGCCTTGTGCATCCTAGGCAAGCACTCAGCCACTGAGCTACTTCTGCAGGTCACACAGGATTTTTTTTTTTAAGATACTGCAAAGGGGATTATAAAATTTATATGGCCATGGTGCTCAAGTGTTTTGGTCAGATGTCAGTCTAGATATTGCTGTGAAAATAGTTTTTAGATGTGATTTCATTTTTTTTTTTTGGTGTAGTAGTGGAGGTCTACATCCCCAAGAGTTTTTATTTTTAATTTTGAGGCAGGGTCTTAAATTGCATGGGAGGGACTTAAGCTTGTGACCCTCTTGCCTCGGTGCTGGGATCACAGGTGTGCATATCTGTGTCAGATGTTAGATGTGAATAGGATTCAAATCAGGGACCTTTGAGCAGGGTGTAGTGGTACAGTTCTGTAATACCAGCACTCTAGGGGGCTGAGGCAGGAGGATTGTAAGCTCGTGCCTACCGTGGGCACCTTAGTAAGACTTGCATAAAAATAAAAAATGGGCTGGGGATGTATCTCCGTGTGAAGACCCTGGGTTCAATCTCCAGTTCCACCACATCCATCCATCCATCCATCCATCCATCCATCCATGCATTTGTAGCCTTGAGTAGAGCAGATTATCCTCCATGGTACGTAGACCTCACTTCATACTCTTCTCCTGAGGAGGAAGGAATTCTGTCTCTAGGCTTTCTGTGTACATGAGGTGACATATTAACTCTTTCCCTTTTCCAGCCTGCTGACTGGCCCAAGATTTCAGACTTGCCAACTTCTACTACAGCCTAAATCAATCTCTTTTTCTTTTTTTTTTTTCAGGGTTTCATTATATAGTCCATTATATAGTTCCTTAAACTTGCTATCTAGCCCACCCATGGAGACTGGCCTGGACTTATCAATCCTGCTTCAGCATCCTGAGTGCAGGGACTATAGGCAAGTTCCTCCATGCTTTGATTGAACCAATTAGTTCAGTTTCAATTTCTTTTCTTTTCTTTTTCCCTCTCCCTGATACATATGTCTGTATACATATACATATGTCTCTTAATGATTCTGTTTCTCAGAAGAGCCCTGAATAATAGGAAAGGTAACTTCAAGGTCATAGGCCAAGGGTGAGGCAATGCTGGCATTATATTCATGCAGATGAAACCCAAGTCATGCTTCACTAGCCATGGCAAGCTGGGATTCTGAGGGCCTGCAGGTCTCAGACCCTGTAGACCTTCCATGTGAACAGCATGTAGTGTATTGCTATTATCCTATTGTGTATCCCATCTGAGGCCCAACAACTTTTCTCTCCTGTCTAAAAAGGTACCTTGCTGAATGGAGCCCTTCAGAGCAGCAGTACCTTTCTGAGCTACCGGGTCATGGAAGTAAAGTGTAAACGAAGCTTTATTCTAATTGCATATGGTTGCAGGTATCTTTCCGATGGCTTATTTTTTGATGCAGGAGCAGATTTTTTTCTCAGCTCTCTTATTTTATTTCTTATTTCTGAGACAGGTTTAGGATGGCCCTGAACTCACAGAAATACTGCCTTAGCCTCCCAAATACTGGGATTACATGTGTGTACCACCACACCTGGCGTAGATGGTGCTGGGTTATTGAACGCAGGGCCTTACCCTTTCTTGATGGGCAAGAGATCTAACTGCTGTGCTGTTCCATCATGCCCCTCAGCTCTTCAGTAATTGAGTTGGGCTTCTGATTTCAGACCTGAGATGGTGCTTAATGTTGCGTATGATATTAACAGAACATTTTTATTATATTGTACCTTGTTTAGTTTCAAGAACCAGAAAGCAGAACAGGATTTACAGGCATATGCAGCTGTTGCTTATATATTCCTAGAAACATCTCTTTCCTGGTTTGCCTTGAAAGATCGTACGGAGAGGTGTGAGGGAATGGGAAGGGGAACAGGAGACAGAAATGATCAAGATGTGATATGTAAGAAAAAAAAAACATGGTATTAAAAAAGAGGAAGATCTTATAACGCTCTCATGATCCCCATCTATGTGTGTTATTTGGGGGGGCGGGGAGAGGGGTTGGTGCCTAGGGAATCATTGGGATTGAACTCAAGGTCTCCACATGGATCTACAGCGACAGCCTTTCCAAGGCTGTCCCGTAGAGGTCACATGAATTATTAACCTTTGTAGAGAAATGTATTTGGCTGACTTGGGTTTCTAATTATTTGATAGAATTCACTCAATGTGAGAGTGAGGCCAGGCAAGATCAAGAGTGTCACCTACTGGCCGGTGTATGTGGACAGCAGCAGTAAGCAAATCCTATCCAGTTAGTTTGCAGGTCTGCTGTGTAGTAGGATCCAATTTTAGAAATAGGCAATCATTTGGAAAACTTAGAGACATTTGAAATTTCAAAAACATTTTAAAGCGTGTGTGTGTGTGTGTGTGTGTGTGTGTGTGTGTGTGTCTTACAGAACTAGTAGGGAAGACAAAAAGGAAAGATGGGTCAAAAGAGGGAACAGTGGGGGCACTCAGCCCTTTATCCTGGGGAATAAAAAGGCTCTGCTGAGGAGATCGAAGTTGGGGACTGGGGCTAAATTTTTGAGTAACAGGAGGGTTCTTCAGTGTGATTGGAGAGTGAGTTCACAGCTCTACAATTCTGAGGTCAGAACTTTCCACAGCACAAAAGGGCAGGAGCCAAGAAGGCATTTTCATGAGCAAATGATGCCAACAAATGATGCCCAGCTTAGATCTAGCCTCAGGTCTCCACATCCTACCCAGGCTGGTCTCAGCATCTGGGATGCTACTGCGACTTACACTGTGAGGACCTCGGTCTGCTTTGCTGAGGGGGTGAGGGTTTTCAGCCAGTGAGCAAAATGACCCACTATGGTTTGGGAAAAAAAAATCCTTGCAGAGCGAGAATGACATGGAAACAGGAGAATCACTTAGGAGTTTGCCATCGTAGAGATTCAGTGTCAGTTTCTCAATGACAGTGGGAGCAAGGGAGTGACAGCATCCACAGGAGATAGGGAAGAGACTGTCCGGTAGGTTAAGGAACTGCAGAAGTGAGAGCAGAGATGATGTGACTCTCAGTTTTCTGGCTTGGTCCATTCTTCATGAGACTCAAAGAAGGGAAGGTTTGGAGGAAGACCAGATGAAGAAGTGGCTGCGGACATGTTACCCTGTAGGATTCCCAGATGTAGCTGCTCAAAAATTAGTTGAAGCCAGAGCCACACCTGTAATCACAGATACTCTGGAGGCTGAGACAGGAAGATCTCAAGATTCTACCTGGCCCCTAGCCTGAGGCAATTTAGTGAGCTCCTGTATCAAGGTAAAAAAATAAAAAAGTATATGATTATAATTCAGTGGTAAAGTGCCCTTGGGCTCAATCTCCTGTATTGAAAAAATAGTGAAGCAGCATGAAGTCCATTAACTTTCAAATTTGCAGTGAATGAAGAATTTAAGGTGCAGGCTCTGATTTCATTATCCCTGTGTAACTACTAAGTAACTAAGCTATTAGAGACCACTTATTTGAGCTGCAAAAAAAGGTTGAATAATACATCAGGCCTAATGCTGGTGCTTCACCATTTGTTTTTGGTGTCTTATCACTGGGACTACTGTGACTTTCTGTCGCTGGATATCTCATTTCAGGCTGCGATCAGTGGGCGTGGCTTCACACAGCGCTCAGGTGCCTCATCTCTCCTCCTCTGGAATCCAGCAGCTGGTCTTGTGGTAAAAGGCAAGAGGACATGAGGACTATGAAAATGCACAGGCCTCCTAGGGCCAAGCTTCAGAATTGCCCTCTGTGGCTCCTGTCCACCTTAAAGGAAAAGGTTGTCAGAAGCCATGGACATCAGTGGAACAGGAAAAATCCTCTACCTGTCTCATGCACTGTAAGATTACACGGCAGAAGGGAAGGAGGAACTGAAAACACTGCCCAACCTGCCCAAGCTAGTCCTTCCTGTTTCATCCTCTGCTTTCCCATCTGTTCCCAGTCGCTATGATGTCCCCACTGCAAATGCCCTCCTGGCCACCTGTCTGTTCTGTACCCAAAGAGGCCACAGTCCAGAGCACAAAGGTGCAAGTTTGTATCTGGTCAGCCTGAAGAAAAAGCGAGACACTGTAGTTAGTTCAGTCATACTTTATTCAGGTACAGCAGCGGAGCACGAGCTGCCTTCACAAGTTATCTCTCAAATTTCACTTCCTCACAAGAGATAAACCTAGAGCTTGCATAGTAATTCAGATAAAAGTGGTATTCTGCCAAGCAGTTAATATAAGGGGGTGTGTCTCAAGGCTAACGTGGAGGGCCCAGAAGGCCCAGCGGCAGTGATGTGATAGTGAAGTGTGGGGGTGGTTGGAGGACTTCTTTGAGGATCTAATGAATGATTCTTCCTCTGTGCCAAGACAAGCTGGGGAGGTGCAAGAGCAAGATAGGGCAGGCAACTCAGGCTGGACTGTCTTGCCTGCGAGCTCTGGCGAGGCCAGCACACTGGCTTTGGATCTGCTCTCCTACATCTTCGCAAGGAAGGCCTGGAGCTACAACCCGATGTCCAGGAGGCTTTTCACCGGTTGGATGAACGCGGCTCGGGAGCGTGAACCCACTGGGTCAAAACCAGGCCACGGGCTTGAAGTAGAAAGATCCCCCTGCCGCTCATATACCAGAGGGGACCGCTACTCAGTTCTGGAGTCAGGCTGCACTCACAGAAATCCATGCCCGTCCGAGGCTCGCGCTCCACACCTCCTCCAAAACCCACCTCCAGCCCACTCCAACCCCTCGCAGCCAATACGACAGGGGGCGGAGCCTCGCGAGACCCAAACACGGCCACGTGGTAGGGGCGGGGTCGCCGTGATGACGTCACGGCGCGCTCGTGCGCGTCCATATTCGCGCGTCCGCCGTACCCTTGCTGGGGGCCGTAAAGCACGGAAGGTCGCCGTACGGGGCCTCCGCCGAACGTTTTTGTCCTCGGTCTACGCTTTTTCATGTCCTGTTTTTCCCCATTTCCGGCCCGCGAGGACCCCCAACGGTCGCTTTGCGCCTCGCTTCCGCCTGGCTGCTGCTGAGCGCGGGGCCCATGAGGTAAGAAGCGGCCTGCGGTCCGCGCGGCCGTAGCGTCCCGGACCCTGCGTGCTGCCCACGGGGCGCTTCCGCCCGTGTGGGAGCGGGTGCCGCAGATCCAGCCGGGTGGGGCCCCTCTCCCGGGAGGCGCGTTCCGGCGCTGGG
>PVKB01008826.1:0-12759 GCA_004027205.1 Ctenodactylus gundi | reverse complement strand
GGGACCACGGGATTCCCCGGTGCCGCTGCCACCCATCCCATGTCTGGCCCAGAGTCTGCGGCTCCCCATAGGCGACGCTAGCCTCTTCGGTGGGCCTGTCCTGCCCTCTACTCTTGTCCCCAGGGAGCCTTGCCCTCCTCTTGCTAATCCGCCTGGCTGGGTCCTAGGAGGCCAACCTGCCTTTTTTTTGTATAGTTAGAGACTGAACCAAGGACCTTTGCACTGAGCTACATCCCAGCCCATTTTTTATTATTATTTTGAGACTGGGTCTCAGCAAGTTGCTTAGTTGCCTGGGATGGGCTCAAACGTTGGGTCCTCCTGCCTCAGCCTCCCGAGAGCTGGGGTGGCAGGCCCGTGCTGCCAGCTGAGCTACTACACATTTTTTCTCCCTTTTTTTTGGTTCATCTACTCTGTGTGAAGAATCGGTGACAGCTGGTTTTCTGTGGCTCGAGGAATAAGTTAATTATGTATTTATTTGTTTATTTTGAGACTAGGCCTCCGTCTGTAGCCCCGGCTGGTCCTGACGTCACTGTGTATCCCAGGCGGGCTTTGAACTCACAGTCTCCCGAGTGCTGAGACTACAGGTGTGTGCCACCACATCCAGTCAGTGTTGGAGAGGCGGGCACGCTAACCGCTGCCCAACCGCAGTTATGTTACAAATGTGCTTGGCTGAGTGAGCCTGGCAGGCAGGGACCTGGGTGCGGGGTCCTGGTGGGGAGCATGGCCTCCTTCCCTGGCTCCTCTGTCCCTCCGCAGCCCTGCTGTCCCCTCTCCTTTCCGGATGGCCCTTGTTGCTCCGTTCTGGGACCGCCTCACCCTACTCACTGCCCTGGGTCCTGGGCCTCGCTGGGGTCCTCTGACCCTGGGAGCAGTGGGGCTGAGGGCTCTGCTCAGAGCCCCCAGAGTCTCCTTACTCTTTTCCCCCCTTCGGCGGGGGCCTCGCGGAGGAGGAGGAGTTTGGGAGGGGAAGTGGCCCAGGAGGGGGTGGCAGGACAGTCCCCTCTGTGTTGAACAGTTCCTCCCAGGCTTCTCAGGGTGGCACAGCAGCCCCAGCCCAACGGGGAGCCCCGGTCCAGTGGAGTCCCCAGCCAGGGTCCTCAGGGCCACAGCCTCGGCCTTCTCGGATTCCCTGTCTCCGCAGGTGGAGGTGGCCGGGCGGGGTCCCAGCTCTGGGTCCCTCCCCTCGGGGCTTCCCTGTCCCCATCAGTCCCAGAGAGGGTCCATGGCCTCGGAGGCCCCTGGCTGGCTGGCCCCTGTCCTGCTGGCGCTGCTGGCCTCAGGTGAGGGGCCGGGGGTGATGGGATAGTGTCGGGGCTGGCGGGGTCTGAGAGAGTGTTGCCCGCTAGCCGTACCGTGGAAGCTGGCGGCTTTCTAACCTCAGGGGTATCGCAGGCGCCTGGGCCAGGGACCCCAAGATCCTGACGAAGCCAGAGGGCAGCAATGTCTCTGTGATCTGCCGGTACCACCCTGTGGATCAGCCCAAGGAGAAGGTCTGGTGTCAGTGGACATCGAAGGGTAGCTGGACCATACTGGCCAGTTCCAGAGTGCCAGCTCAGGACAGCCGGTACTCCTTCAAGTATGACCTCCAGCAAAACATCACCGTGATGACCATGGCCCGCCTCCAGGTTCAGGACTCCGGGTTCTACAGTTGTGGGATCATGGAAGATTCTAGATTCCTCCCTCAGAAAAACTTTACTCTGGTGGTGACTAAAGGTGAGACTATCCCCTCGTTCGTGGGTCTCAGCTTTCCTGTGGGTGCCGGGGCCCCAGGGACCCACAATGCCTTGTCCTCAGAAAACTGGGATACCGAGAATACCAACCACTGGCCCGAAATCACCGGTCAGTTAAGGACAGAAGCAGCCCTGGCACTCAGAGTGGCTTGTTCTGAGGCCGTGTTCTACCATGGTCCACGTGTTCCTCGGACCTTACTACCCGGATTCCCCCTTTATAGGGAAGGATCTTGGGGCTTCCTGGAGCCTGTCCTGGGGCCACTGTGGTCCACAACTGGACATCCCTGCCCTTGACTCTGATCCCAGCCTCTTCTCAGGACATTGCACGGATGGACCACAGGGTCCCTGGGGAACTGTGACAGACAGGAGCCAGCTAGATGACGAGGCACACATGAGCACCCATGGGGGAGCCGGGCAGTGTGAGAAACTCAGGCTTAGGGCGCCTGGGTCATCACCAGGCCCTGAACAAAGAGCCTTTAAGCTTTGGGGCACCAGGCTTGGGGTGACCACCAACCCAGAGCCCCGAGGCCTTCTTTCTGCAGGCTGTGGTGGGTGCAGCTCCCTGCCTTTCCCATGGTGCTCAGAGCTCACTGGTGTCTCTCGGTGCTTCCCCAGGGCTGAGCCCATGCTGCCGTTAGGACTCGTGGTGACTGGCAGGTCATTCTCTGTCCCCGCCAGGGCCGGTGCCCAGCTTCCTCCCTGGGGTGGACCCTTCCTCTCTAGGGCCGGGTCGGGGTGAGGGCTCTGCCACATGGGGGACAGACGGACGGACACTGCTCACTGTCGTTCCTGACAGCAACAAGCCCACCCATCACCAGCAGCATGAGGAAGGCCCCGACAGCGACAGCTGTGTCCTCTGCCATCGGCATTGATATTGCCAGGTATTCCCAGGCCCCCTCCTGTCCTGTTCTACCTCCTTCCTCCTTTGCCAGCTGGGTCAGATGTGCCCAGACCCCGCGGTGACAGGTAGCCAGCTGTGGGGGACTGGGATTGGGGTGGAATGGGCGTTAGGGGGGCCGACCCATGTTGCTTTTCCTGGACCCCACTTTCTCTATGAGCAAGAGGTGACCGACAAGGTTTTCCACTCTGGCCTGCTGACACCTGCAGTGAGCTCACCCTTTGTCTCTGGGGACAGCCTTGCTGAGCCCAGCGTGTGGCCTTTGCTACTCAGATTCCCAAAGCATAAACCTCCACTGCCAGCTCCAGAGGTTGCCAGGTGGGCCTTGGGGTCTAGACACCCCAGCTCAGAAATCCTCATCCGGGATGCTGGGAGGAGCGTGGATCCCAGGGACGCAGCCCGGGCAGGAGCACCAGGATCACGCGTCCTCGCGGTGGGAGGGGACGTGATCAGAGTGGCTGGTGGCCTGTAGCCTGGTTTCACTCTACCCCTGCATGGTTTCCTGCTAGGTGCCCACCCTGTGCCCTGGTCCCCCTCCCCCTCTCTCCCCACCCTCCCTGCAGACCTTGAGCCCTGGGCCCTCATGGGCTGCTCCCGGGACTTATCCAGGCACTGGAGGGATTGCTGGGTGGTGAGAGTGCTTTCCTAGCAAGCTCAAGGGCCTGGGGTCAGAACCCCAGCACCACCTATGTCAGGTGTGGTAGAACACGGCTGTAATCCTAGCATTGGGAGGTTGAGGCAGGAGGATTGCTGTGCATTTTAGGCCAAACTGGGCTATGTAGTGAGTTCAGGACCAGCCTGGACTACAGAGTGAGATCGTGTCTCAAGGAAATAAAGAGAGAGAGAGAAATTAACCCAGAGACCAACTGGTAGCGGTGCACTGAGCTGAGCAAGAAGTCACTAGAATTTCCTCTCCCGGACGGCTGTGACACCCAAACCTCTGTCTTGGGGCCTATAGGACCACGAGAGTGTCACCTCTTTGTTCTCCAAGACAGAACAGAACTTTTCTGGGGTTCTTTTTGGCAGTCTTGGGGAACAAGCCTGAGGCCTTTGCACTGAGCTACATCCCCAGCCCTGTATTTATTTATTTATTTATTTATAAATTTGATACTGGTTCTTGCTAAGTCACTCAGTTGTTTAGGCTGAATGTGAATTTATGATCCTCCTGCCTCAGCCTCCCAGTGTACGGGGATTGTTGATGTGTGTCATTGGCCCAGCCAGAAACCAGGACCTGTAGAAACGTGTGCATTAACCGTTGATTGGGTGACACAGCAGGACAGTGTGTCCTGAGCTCCCAGGGGGTCTTACAGAGAATGGCTGGGCGGAGCAGTGGGGGGAGAGTAGGTGGAGCAATGCTGTCTGGGAGGGGCCACAGGGAAAGCTGAAGGTGGGCGGTCAGGGAAGGGGAAGGGACAAAGACTTGTGATGTGGCCACTGGCCTGAGGGTGACTTGCCAATATCACATGGCCAGGGGCTTGCCTGGGACTCAGGAGAAGGGGAACAGGGAGGGGACGGGGAAGGGGCTGTGCCAGCACAGGGTCGATGTAGCAGTGGCCCGGGACTTTTGGCTTCCTGCTGGCCAGTGGCGCTGGACTCTGATTCCTCCCATCTGCCTAGTCCTTGTTCTCAAGTCCTCTAGGTGACCGGAAGAGGATCTGGATTGTGGTGGGCTTGAAGGTGGCCGTCCTGCTCCTGCTGGGGCTCGCCATCCTCCTGGCGCTGTACTTCAGGAGAGCCCGAGCTGGCAGAAGTGAGGAGGCTCTGACCCAGGTAAGGGACATGGGATGGGGACATGGGTCAGGGGCACGGGACAGGGCTTCTCCTGCTCATGGTACCTGTGAGGAGACTGTGTGGTCTGCGAGGTGGAGGGTCCAGCTGACCCCCTGGCCCCTTACCAGGTAAAAATCAGGCTGAGACCAGCTCACCAAAAGCCGGCTCAGCCTGGCGTCTGCTAGCCTGAAAATTACAGTGTTGGCTCATAGACTTTTGCATCTTGATGGTTAACAACTTAAAGAAAAAGTTCATAAAGGCCTCTTTGGTTCATGGTATTTTATTTTTTAAAAAGTGAAGTTGTCATATTCCAATTTTTGTCTTCTTTGATGTGGGGAAAGAGGCAGCATTGGTCAGTGTGGAAATATGTGGGGTCACTGAGTCCGAAGATCTAAGGTCAGGGCCCCGACCCCTGGGGCACGGGCCCCACCCTCCTGAGGTCCGGAAGCAGCATCCTCTCATGCCAGGAAGTGAACGGTGGCAAACATATGCGGGTTCTTCTGCCTTTGCAGCTGCTTCCCCCCACTGGCATGACCTCCCGAGCACCGCATTCTACCAGTCTGCTGCGGCCCGAGTTCTCATAGGAACAAGTACCCGGCTCCATGCCTGCCTGCGAGGGGCCGGGTTGCGTTCTGCTTGTGGGAATCTAGTGCCAGATGCTCAGGGTGCAGGGAGCTGGGCGGGATGTGAGGGCCACTCCCCACCCTGTCTGTGGAAAAACTGTCTTCCAAGAGACTGGTCCTTCGTGCTGAAAGGCTGGGGACCTCGGATCTAAGGTACAGTGAGAGGACCATGGGTAATAATAGTGTACTGCATGCGGGATTTTGCTAGGTGGGTAGTGTTTTTAATTATATATATATATTGAGACAAGGTCTTACTCTGCAGCCCAGGCTGGTCTTGAACTCACTGTGGAGCCCAGGCTGGCCTTGGACTCACAGCAATCCTCCTGCCTCAGCCTCCCGAGTGCTGGGATGACAGGCGTGCGCCACCACGCCCAGCTAATGTGGAGCTGGGGAATTGAACTCAGCACCTTGCACTTGCTGGGCCAGTGTTTTAACTGTGGTGCCGTCCCTCCCAACCCTAGACACGCAGACTGTAGCTGCTGTGGCCCACAAGGAGGAACATGGGTCACTGTGTGCAGTGACTGCTGTACCGCTGTGTCAGCCTCTTCCCCGAGCCGGTTCGCTGTCATTGTGCACCCTGTGTGTACCTGTTCTTTTCTTTAGCCTGTGACTCTGGGACTGGCCCCGGGGCCTTACCCACGCCGAGCATGTGATCAGCCCTCTGGCCCCACACTGAGCTCTTTGAGCCTGAGCCAGAGGACTCCCGAGGGCATGTCTCGTCAACCTAAAGGCTCTCCGGGACTTGCCGGACCTTACGTGGTTTTAAGCGGTTGGAATCCAATCGTGTGCACCCTCCCGCGTGACCACGCCGGGCTCTGGCGGCAGACTCCTGTGGGTTTGGCGAGGGTTTCTGGCTTTTCCCCATTATGGGCGCAGGTAGCCCGAGCTCGTGCTCCCTGACCACGACCGTGCACGGCCAGAGTCCAGCCGGGCATGGCAAGTAGCGTCACTTTCTCAAGCTATAAAAAATCCTACAGGAGGACAGGGCAGCCAGTAACATGTTATGTGCGTGTTTACCGAGCTTTGCAAACTCAATTCAGTGAGTCCCAGCAGTGTGGTTACTAAGCTGCCTAGGAGAGTAGGATGTCCAGATGCTTCACGGATTCCCAACTAGCTTACCTGAAGAGAGGGAGTGTGTGCACAGGCGCGCGTGTGTGTGCCCTTGTGTGTACGAGTGTGTGCAGGGTGTCTGTGAGAGGCTGTGTGTACGGTTAGGGGGATGTGTGTAGAGGCGCGAGTGTGTACAGGAGTAAGAGTGTGTACACTGACTCGAGTAAAATATGGGTGTGTGTGCAGAAGTGAGCGTGCATGCTGGGTGTGCATAGAGATGTGTGTACAGGTGCAAGAATGTAAGCATGTACAGGTGTGTCTGTGCAAGGTGTGTATACAAATGTGTGTGTGCAGGCACGTGACTGTATATGCTTGTGTATGAGAACAGGTGTGAGAATTTGTGTTTAGGCATCAGTGTGTGTATACAATTCTGAGTATGTAGTGGGTGCCAGGTTGTTGGAATGTGTGTACAGATGTGTGTACAGATGTGCATACAGGTGTGAGCATGCAAAAGTGTGGGCATGTGTATTTAGGTTTTTGTATGTATGGAAGTATGCGTATACAGGTGCGCATGTACGAATGTCAGGCTACAGGTGTTGGAATGTGTGTAGAGGTGTGTGTACAGGTGTGTGTGTGTGCACAAGTGTGGGCATGTGTGTGTAGGTTTTTGTATGTATGGAGGTATGTGTGTACAGGTGTGCATGTACAAATGTCAGTGGACAGGTGTGTGTAAAGGTGGGCGTTCACAGGGAAAACTGCTTAACCCTAGGATTCTTGGAAAACTCTGAAAGCCAACAGTGCCCCGACAGCCTCGTGGGCTCACTGTGGGAGCCGTGGGGGACCGAGACCTGGTGTCCAGTCTACTGGATCGTGAGCATTAGCCCTGGGCAGTCCGCGTGCTTTGCTCCTTAGCATCTGTGGACACTACTTGGGGCTGGACCCTTGGGACGAGGTGGGTCAGAAAGTGTCCCTGACAAAGCCCTGGCCTCTCCCCCAGGTCGGGTCCCCAGCCCCTTCCCTAGATTGGCATGGACTGGCGGTGGTGTCCTCGTCCCTGACTGAGACTTCCCCACCCTGGAGGCAAGAGCGAGCCCCAGCACAGCTACAGCTACGAGGACCTCCCATCGGGGTGGAAGGAGGATGCCGTGAGCAGGGTGAGGGCGGGAGCGGGACGAGGCTCACTCCTGGTCTCGGGTCTCCAGGCCACACCCGCTCGTGGCTTGCTCATGCAGACACACTCGTGCCACTGGCTCACGGCCTGGCCACACACTTCCTTCACCCTCTGCCCCAATCAAATCTGAGACCGAGACAGAAAGAGAAAGAGAGAGAGAGAGAGAGAGAGACAGAGAGAGAGAGAGAGAGAGAGAGAGAGAGAGAGAGAGAGAGAGACTGACCCAGCCCAGGTAGTGGGCTCCGTGGCCTGTGCCCTGTCTCCAAGGCTGTGCGTCTGTGATGGCCACCGCGGGTCCAGGTGCCGCGGGGGCAAACTTGGCACACACGAGCCCACTCTGCAGTGGCCGAGGGTGGGCTGCACCCCTGGGCAGGGCTGTCCTGTCTAAAAGTCATGGACTGCAGGGCAGTGAGGCTCTGAAGGGCCAGCCTGCCCTTGGTGGGACGTGAGACCCACCGCCTGATGAGATCCCCCGGAGTCCTGCAGCTCAGAGCTACTCAAACCTGACTGGGCACCAGATTCACCCCAATGCTGTGTTAAGCAGCCATGTGGCTCTGGGGCACAGCCGGCCCTGCGCCGGGAGCCCCCACCCCTGAGCTGTCAGTGTTGGGTCTCAGAGCACAGCTCTGCCGCCTCTAGAAAAGCCTGTCAGCTGGGTGTGGTGGTGCACACCTGTCATCCAGCTATTCCTGGAGGCTGAGGCAGAGGATTGCAAGTCAAAGTCCAGGCTGAGCAACTCAGTGACTTAAGAAAACCTGGCCTCAAAATAAAATTCAACTAAGCTAGGAGTGGTGGTCCACGGCTGTCACCCCAGCCCTCTGGAGGCTGAGGCAGAAGGATTGCTATGAGTCCAAGGCCAGCCTGGGCTCCATAGTGAGTTCAGGACCAGCCTGGGCTACAGAGTGAGACCCTGTCTCAAAACAAACAAACAAACGTAGGCTGGGGATGTAGCTCAGTGCAAAGTCCAGGGGCTTAATCCCCAGTGTAGCTGCAACTAACACCATCGAGGATGGTAAGAAAACTATTCCATAATGGTGAAACCCACTTCCCCCAGACGCCCACTCCCAGAGGCTCCGCAGAATGGGTGCCCGCCCTACCACCGGCCCTGCCTGCCACTCAGCCCTGAGCAGCTCAAGGGTCACCCACCCTCTGGTGACACGTGGCCATCTGTCTTCTCTGATCTCCAGAGCTTTGGTCAGCAGCTCGCAGGGGCCATCTGCTGCGCCTCATTCATCGAGAACCCCAGGGACTCCAGCAAGCCCCCCGCCCCACAGCCTGAGCCAGACCCAGTTGGTGGAGTACGCCAGCATCAGCTTTCAGTTCCACTCCGGAAGTCAAGGGACTGAGGTGGAGGTGGGTGGGGGGCACCCATCACCTGCTGCTCAGGTACAAACTCGCCCTGCTGGAAATGGGCCTTGTTCAGGGGAGTGGGGCACAGGCGGTGAGGCGCTGTGCCCTTTTGCAAGAGAGGAGGCGGGGGGGGGGGGCCGCCGCCAGGGGCGGGAAGCCCTTCTCCCATACCAGTCCCCGAGGGCCACCATGTGCAGACGGTGGCACAGAGAGGGGGTTCTGAGCCCCGCTTTCCCCTCCCCAGGGTTCCGGGGAAGTGCTATGGGACAGCGTCCTTCTGTCCTTCTGTGACTGTCACTTCCTTCCCCCCAGGGCTCAGCCTGCCTCGCGGCTGTACAACTGCCCCTGGGAGCCCCTACCCCAGCCAAGTTCTGTCTGCACCCAGCTCGCTCCTGTCTCCTGGTTCTCGGCCCCTCACCCCACAGGTGTCCCACAGCCCCACCTGGGGAGGACAGGGATGTGGGCAGGGCCACAGTGCCCACCCCTCAGGAGTCTCCTTGCCAGGCAGGGTGGGCAGGGTGTGTCTTTCCCTGAGGCTGACCACATGCTGCCCACATGTTCCAGGGAATGGGAAGAGGGCCGCTTCCTGCCCAGCCCGAGGACAGACCCTGGGTCCTTTCTGAACTACGGGCTTCCAGGAAGTGACCGTACCTGGGAGCTTGAGCCGAGTGGGTGGCGTGAGGGGTCTGCCTGTGCCAAAGAGACCACTGGGGACCACAGAGTTGTCTCATCTATGGGGAGACCTGGAAGCTGCTGACTGCACCTGCCGGTGGCACAGACCCCTTTACAGAGGGCCGCTCACGTCTGTGCAGGGGACGGCCCTCCTCCGTCCCCGTGCTCAGGGCACAGTGCGTGGGGCTCGCTCACCAGTTCCTGCATTTTATATCTGAGCAGCCCCTGCGTGCCACTGAGCCTGCAGTAGTTCCCCATGTGGCAACAGAACACGGCAACAGACATGAGCACATTTGGAGAACAGGGCCTTGGGGACAGGGCGGCCTTCCTCTTTGAGAAGCCAGGACGATGGCAAAGAGCCAGTGACCACGGCCCAACCCTGGGACGGAGGTCCTCCAGTGTGACAGACCTGAGAGGGGGACATGGACCTGCGGTCAGCAGGGGCGCCAGGCTCGGCCGGGCAGAGGGATCAGTGGCTATATTCACTTGGGTTCCTTCAAAAGGCAGAAGTTTCAGAAATAGCGATACAAAGGATCAGTTCAGCAAGCTGAGAAATCTGAGGATGGAGGCAGTCCAGGATGGTGGCCTGCACGTGTGAGAGCTGGAGGGTCCGGTGGCTGCTCAGCCGTGAAGTGGATCTCCTGTCCGGGACTGCGGGACAGCCGGGGAGGTGCGAGTCAGCTGCGGATCTCGGGTGTTCAAAGAGCAATGGCGAAGACCAGAGTCTGAAGATCAGAGAGGGGGAGACAGGCGCAGGTCGAGACTGGAGCGAATCTGTGATGACGATCTGTGGGGTACAGCCAGTTGGCGTCCATAGACAATCGCGAAGGCCTGAGCTTCCCACGAGGAAGAAGCCCTGACAATCTTCCCTCTTGCTTCCTTTTATAAATTTGGAGTTCCAGTTGGCCCTCCCACATCGGGCGGGTGCTCTTCCCTCATTGGCCGGCTCACAAGTCACTCACCCTCGAAACCAGGCATGGTTCCTGATTGCCTCAAGTTGACATCACCTCTCCACTGGTCACAGTGGCCTGAAACCACAACCAGATGGAGAGGCACAAAACGAGACCCCCTTCCAGATGCCATCACTCACACAATTAAAATTATGGGTTGGGTTATGAAGCAAGTGTGAGTGGCAGGCAGATTGTCCTGAGTCCCAGGCCAACCTGGGTGGGCTACACTGTGAGTTCAGGACCAGCTGGGGCTACAGAGTGAGACCCTGTCTCAGGGAAAAAAGGAGAGAATGATGGAAGGAAGGAAGGAAGGAAGGAAAAAAAGAAGGAAGGAAAGAAAGAGATTGTAGTTATCTGGCTCTGCTGCCAAACACTGGAACTCACTGGGCCCTGCACCGTCCTGCCCTTCAGCACCCCACTTTTCCCCCCAGGGCTTGGTGGCCAGGCTTGCACTCTCTGGCTGACTTACTCATTTTAGCGTCCTTTAGCTCCATGCAAGCAGCTCTGAAGACAGATCCCATCTTTGTTAGGGCTGCAGAGTACTCCATCACGTATGTGCACCACACCTTGCTCACTAGTCCTAAGCGGTTCAGCACCCGGGTGGGTACGTGCATTGGCCACTGTGTGATAAACACCCACGTACACATCTCTTCAGCATCCTGATTTCACTCTCTTTGGATACGCACACAGCCATGGGCTTGCTGGACCGCGGGAGGACATTCTGTTCCTGGGTTGTTGAGGGATGTCCACGCTGCTTTCTCTCACGGTCATGCTCGTGTCTGCCCCCGAGCACTGCGTGAGGTGCCCCCTTTCGCTGGAGAGTCCACTCTGAGTAGACTCGCTGGGATCTGGGCCTAGAGCCAGGGACCCCAGGACGTTGTGTTGGCTCTGGAATGTCCCCAAAAGTCTCGTGTATTTCAGTGTTATAGATTGTCTATGGAACCATGTGCTGTTGGGAGATTGGGGCCTTGTCTGGAGGTGTGGATTACGTGCAGGTACGTTGGATTACAGTCATGTAATTGGATTACACGCATGTGGTGGGGGTTTACAACGCCTTCCACACCTGGATCCAGGTGGGGGTGGTCACTGGGACTTGACCTGGAAGGACATAAAAGCTGCGTCCTGCCTTCCTTGGAGGACAAGTCTCAGCTTGCCTTGACTCGGCTTCCTGTGTGTGATGTCATGAAAAGCTGCCTCCACCTCTGCCTCAGCCATGTACTTGCATTGCTGCCAGCCGCCCCTGAATGAACCGTGACCTTCTGAACCTGTGAGCCAAAATAAACCTTTCCTGCCCTAAATTTGCTTTGGGTTTTCAGTCACAGTTATGAAAAAGCAACTAAGACACAGGGTTAAATCCAGGTTTCAGCTTTTATTACAAGAGCTACATGGTCCTGGACAGGTGACTGAATTTCTCTAAATCTCAGTTATCTGGAACATTTATATTACCTACTTTATAGGTAACAATGGATTACCTATTAGCACGCTAACGTACACTATTATACTATGACTTGATTTAATAATATAATAATGTTCTCAGTATGAAATACTTCCAGTCATAACACTTGATAAGCACTTGGTAAGTGCTAGCGCTCTGAGGGATGGAGTTAGGGGCAACTTTTACCCTTTTTACAATGAATTTTTATGTCTTTCACATAAAGTCATTGAATGCACATTTGGAAGCCATCTGATAATGCATGTTCTGCAGGTAGGATGGTGTCTGTACTCTCTCGTTGCAACTCCACCTTACCTAAATCTGGCAGGTCCCTTCAGGAACACACCAGTGGACTGAGTGTGGTGTATTCAGGGCATGAAGGACGTCTACCATGGAGCCCTTTCCCAGCCCTTGGGGAGGCTGAGGCCTGAGGATTGTAGGTTCAAGTCCAGGTTGGGCGCTTTGGTGATAGCGAGGTCTTGTTTCAAAGTCAAAATTAAAAATGGTCTGTTTCATCTGATGTAAATGGAACCTGGCTTTGACCTCAGCAGCCTGCCGGCCCAAGGTGCTTGCTGCCTGTGGCTGGGAGCACAAGGCCCTCACTGAGAGGGCCAATGGTCAAGCGTCGGCTTCTTTTTAGACAGGGTCTCACCCTTTAGTCCAGACTGGTCCTGAACTGAGTGTCTGGCCTAGAACTCAGGGCAATCCTCCTGCCTCAGCCTCCTGTGGCCTGGCTTTCAGGGACGGCTCTTATCTTGAGTACTAATTTCAACATACAGGTCTTTAAAAATTCATTCTCCTAAAATGCTGATTTAGAATCAAGGCATTCTGCAGCAACTGACGTGTCTTACAGGGGCTTTTGACTCGAGTTCAGGCTCAAATCCTCACTCCGGAGCTCCAGCTGACGTCCCCATAATGCAAAGCGGCTTTAAAAGCCCCTGGCCCCCAGACAAGGTCAGGGTTATCTGTCCCACGTGTGTTTCCTTCCATCTTGGGCACCCAGGGAGCTAAAGAGGGGGACAGGTGTGCAGTGTGTCCTAGTAAACAGCGCCATCGTGTGGACGGTCTGCTCCTTCCTCCCCAGAGCACATTGTCTTTACCTTCTGAATGCCA
>PVKB01008825.1:0-12792 GCA_004027205.1 Ctenodactylus gundi | reverse complement strand
TAGCCTTGGGGCACTTGGTTACCTAGTTATGGCCAATCAGAAAGGGAAACCAATCTGGCTTTCTTGGGCCTGGGGCAAAGAGTAAACAAACCTGGCATTCCTGGGTTTGGGGCAAAGTCAAGAAATCATAAATAAGTTGCCCAGTGACAACTAACCAATCACTCGATGCCCCCTTTAGACCCTACTCAGGCCACTGAAATACCACACTCAGGTTGGTTACATCCAAAAGACTCCTAAAAGGTCATGATTGGGTTATAACAAAAGTTAGGGCCACTCTGCCTCTCTAAGTGGTCAGCATCGCCATCATAAAAAACTGTGTACTTATGATTGTCTCTATGTAAATGATAATATACCTGTGTCACATCTCCTGAGACCACCCTTGGCCCCACCCCATAAAAACCCTGCTCATCCTTTGTTTTGGGCTCTTTGCATGGATCCACTGTGCTGGTGACGTCTGAGAGCCCGAGCTTAAGCCCAAATAAAGACTCCTTGTTAATGCATGTGTGTCTCAGACTCCTGGTGGTCTTTGGGGTCCCCGAGATCTGAGCATAACATTTGGTGCATGGGCTGGGAACCCCAAGCCTTTCCAGGACACTCCAACACATGGAGCCTGCAACCAGCTGGGTAAGTGTCCTGTCTTTGTATTGTCTTGCCTGTCTGCTCTCTTTTGTGTTGTCTTGCTTGTCTGTTCCGTTCTAGTATTTAGCCCAGCTTGAATCCCTGTATTCCTGACGTGTTCCTGTTTTTGCCTTGGGAGGTCTTGGCAGACAACGCTGGAGGACTCCAGGCTCTGGGATCCAAGAGACATCTCAGACTCACCTATACCTGTAGACCAGTAGGGAGTGCCCCCTTGGCCCTGTAGACCAGCAGGGAGTATCTCCCCCCTGGCCCTGTACCTGTAGACCAGCAGGGAGTGTCTCCCCCTGGCCCTGTCCTTGTAGACCAGCAGGGAGTGCCCCCCCCCGGCCCTGTAGATCAGCAGGGAGTGTCTCCCCCCTGGCCCTGTACCTGTAGACCAGCAGGGAGTGCCCCCCCCCAGCCCTTTAGGCCAGCAGGGAGTGTCTCCCCATGGCCCTGTACTGGTAGAACAGTGGGGAGTGCCTCCTCCTGGCCCTGTAGACCAGCAGGGAATATTTCCCCACAGCCTTGTAGCTGGTGGGGAGTGCCTCCTCCCAGCACCTGTGTTAAGTGTTGTCTTTTAGTGATTGTGTTTATTCGTGTCGTATCTTCTTGTCTGTCTCACAGATGAACTTTTGACTGATAGGATAGGACAAACCCAGACTGCACTCTTAAATATCTTTCTGGACCATTTCAGAAATGTTAGGGTAAGCACCAGAGGGCTAGAACTAAAAGGTTAAAAAAAAAAGGTGGGGGGGAGGGATTTTGTTTTCTTACAGGAGTGGCTGACATTCAACCAGGGATGGCTAGCGATGGAACCATCGACCTCCCTGCCGTGCACTGGGGCAAAGACACGGTCTTTGAAGAGCCCAGACACCCAGACCAAACTCCTTACATCGTAACCTGGCAGAACGTGATCAAAAATCTTCTAGCTTGGCTTCAATCCTTTCTGCTTCCCCTCTCCCCTCTTATCCCATCCTTCCCATGCCCAGGAAGGGCCCAGCCCAACCTGTGCCTGCAGAGGCCAGCAGCACACTCCCTCGTCCCCTCTCACTAGGAAGAGGAAGGCTCAGTGGGGTCCCCCAAGCAGCCAGGGAATCCACAGTTCTTTATAGCCTCTCCCCTTGGAGACAAAAACCAGTTCTACCAGTACTGGCCACTCGCCCCTAGTAATCTTTAGAAGTTACAGACCCCTAAATTTTTAGAAAAAACAGGGGGGTCGGGTTTTATGGGTCTATTAGATTCTGTGCTTTTCACTCACATGCCCACTTGGGATGATTGTCAGCAACTTTTGCAGATCTTAGTCACCACAAGAAAAAAAATTCAGACTAAAGCCTGAAAATTGGTTCTGACACAGGCAGGACCCCCCACCACCAACAACAACCAAGTCCTGATAGATTCAGGGTTCCCACTTGTTAGAAATGGCTTATAGGAAATTTACCTGTCCAAACAAAGGATGGACACGGGAGGCATAGGTATGAGGCTTTAATTTTCTTTTTGCAAAAAGGGTGAACTTCCCACATGCAGGTGGAGAGAGGCACATCGAAAACGTGGTCGGTACCAACTTAAATCCCTAGGTCGCAAGTCCCTCCCCCTGCCTCTTCCTATTGGCAGGACGCACAATCTTCCCGAGAAGATCTAAGGCACTGGCTCAGGGACAAGTTCATCACAACGTCATTACCTTTATCCCTCCTTTCCCTTTCCGCCTTTGTCTGGTCACCTGGTCAGGTAAGGTGCAAAAAATGTAAAGATCCGCCACCTTGAACAATGTGGTACTGCTACCGCTAGGTGACGCTCACAATTCCCCCCTTTTCTTTTTTTTAACCATCTGGCACATTTTCGTTTGTTTTTTAAGAGTCAATTTATCACTCAAATTTTTAACATACAATAGCTCCTTTTATCATGGTCTGATGGGGACCAGTTAATCAAGTTGCCCTGTTGGTATAACAGAGAGATTTGTTTACTAAAGAGCACTCCTATAAGCCCTCGGATGAGACCCTGATACAGAGAACGGTGTAGTACCCCAGGGCCATTAGCACCCTGGCCCTTATGGTGAGAGGAGTTAAGGCAGAAGTTATTACTTTTTTCCATCTTTTTAAGCTAGCATTGCCCACCCAACATAGTATAAACTCCCTTCTTGTTAGCTAGTATCTTGTTTAACATTAACCTGTTCATTTATGTCATTCTCCTGGTTGTTGACAGCATCCTTTGACCTTTAGCATTGGATTTACTATTAAGAAAATCTCTGGGGCTATAAGATTCATTAGGGACTGCAAATCTTTTTTTTTTAAGCCCAAAACAGCTGAGGCTTGGAAAGGCTGCAGAGGCTGATATGCCAGAGTGGAATGGAGAGCCAACTGGACCAAAGTACAGGTTTCACTCCGGTCAGCCATGAGGTTCTCAAGCAATGCCCTCCTGCAGTACCACCAGACATTTGTTCAGGCCCCTGTCAGTCCAGACTGGTTGTTTGATTCCTCAAAGGACAGGTCTTTATCAAATCAAGACACAGTTCCCATGAACTTTAACCTTCCCTCCTGCCTGGAGAGGAATGAGGTATAGTTAGTGTCAGAAAATGAGGGTCTGATGACTTCTGGGGTCCTCTGCCTTGGTCCCTTAGCATCTGGGAACTGCAGTGGCAGCATCCAGCAGGACTTATTACCCAGGCCACTTTGTCCTGTAAGAGAGATAGCACATATCCCATGCCCAAGGAGTCTGAGGTCCCTTCAGTGGGAAATGATGACTTGAGCCTCCGGCCATTCTGTCATGCTTGCACAATAGGTGCTCTTATTAAGGGCGTGTACAGAATATTTAATCCATTTCAACTGGGCACCCAGATTTTTATATGCAGTCCTTTTTCCTATAGCCTGTTGTAAGCCCTTGTTATTTACCTTATCAATATTTTGTAACTTATACTCAGTTATGTTTTCACAAGGGACAACCAGACTAACATTAAACTGAATGACTAAGGAAACCGTAGCACTAGTCCTTGAATCAACAGCCCTTATAAGACCTACAAATATGCCTGGGATGTACACTTGATGTCCATTTTCTTTCTTGGCAGGTGGGCTGGATGCCTTTACGTTGGCCGTAAAGCTGTCTCCGTGGTTAGAAGCACCTGATATCTTCAAGTCTTGATTAGCACCAGGTCACCAGGCTGGAAGTGATGTGCTGTGAACTCAAGAGGAGGTGTTTGGGCAAGAAGTCCCTTTAGCCTTAAGGAAGACAAAGTGGAAGAGATAGATAACACATATTCCCTGAGAAATTTGTCCTTAGTTTCTATGGTTGGGAGGTCTGAAGATGCACCCAGGTATGACAATCCATACAGCATCTTATAGGCTGATAACCCTAAGTCCTACCTGGGCATTGTCCTGATTTTAAGGGGGGCTACAGAAAGGCATTTAGTCCAAGGCAATTTAGCCTCTGCAATTAGCTTAGCAATGTGTCTTAATTTAAGAGTCTGATTCATTCTTTCTACCTTCCCAGAAGAAGGGGGATGCCATGGGGTATGAAAGTCCCACTTAATCTGTAGTGCCTTCATAACACCCTGTAACACTGTTGATGTGAAATGACTACCATTATCGGAGTCCACATGTTCAATCAGACCAAACCTGGGGATAATGTGCTCTAATATTACCTGAATCACAGTTCCGGCAGTGGCATTTATTACAGGGTAAGCTTTTACCCATCCGGTTAGACGATCAACTATAACCAATAAATGTTTTAGCCTTCCCACCTTTGGCATTTCCGTGAAGTCCACCTGTATACTCTGACAGGGCCTCAGCCCTGAGGGTCTTCCCCCTTGAACTTGTTTTCTCACAGTCTTTTTATTAATCTTTTGGCAGATAATACGACTCCTACAGACCTGTTTGGCTAGAGTATAGATACCTATACACCCATAGACCTTTAACAGTGTAGACCCCACAGCATGTGCTCCCCAGTGACCTTCCTGGTATAACGTTGACATTAATTCTCCCATAACAGATTTGCTAAGCATCTTCCTGCCACCAGGAAGGATCCAGTCTCCTTCTTTGTCTTGAGAAGCATCTATCCCTCTCATCCTTTTATTTTATCTGCTGTGAGCACAGGCTTAGGAATGGCTTCAGGTACAGCTGGGATGAGACTGAGGATTCTGATCTTATCCTCCAGGGAAGCCCCCCTGGCTGCCTCCTCTGCCAGACTGTTTCCCAAAGCCTCAAAAGAACTTCCCTTTTGATGCCCATGTATATGGGTAACGGCTACTTCTGTAGGTAAGAGGAGATTTTGTAAAAGTTCCTTGATTAGACCTTTATGAGCTAATTCTTTTTCCCCAGCTGTTTTAGTTCCCTCTCATTCCACATTTTCCAAAAGGGTGGACTATTCCAAAAGCATACCTTGAAAGGCAAAGAGTTTACAAGACTGAGCTGACCATTCTTTGGGCAGTCTCCGCCCCCTTTTTATAACAATTAATCTTTTCTATCAACCACTGTATATTTATTATGCCTTTTGCCTTTCAAAACTCAGGAAGAGACATCCACAAACAGTTTGGCCCTCCTGAGAGTGGCATCTCACTTAAATCTTGTCAGACCTTGGTCTGATACTTTATAATACCCGGGCAATTATTATCCAACTCTTTAGGATCACCTGTGGTTTCTGACACTAGAAAGCTAGCTGGATTTAAACAAGCATCAGTGGTCAGAATTAAATCATCCTTTTTTCAATAGTATTGCTTTATACTTTAGAATTTGTGAATCTGTTAACCAGCACCCAAGAGTGTTAGAACCGAAGCTGTAATTAGAGACTGTCTTAAGTTTTTCCAGCATGTTTACCTCTTTCATTGTCCACAGGAGGGGGTCTGGCTCTTTTAGCAGCTCAAGATAAAGGCTTTTAGTTTTATGTGCATAAGAGTCAATCCAGAGTCTACAATAACACACCATTCCTAGAAATTTTCAGAGTTCCCTTTTGTCTTTGGCCTGGTATAACTCACAGTTCTCTCAATCCTTTCTGGATTAATCCTTTGCTTCTCCTCACTAATAGGATGACCTAGATATTTAACTTTCTTTTTAGTGAATTATAACTTACTTTTTGAGATATGTAACCCCTTTTGGCCCAGAAAATTAGCAGATTTACTATAGCCCTTGAAAGTTCTACACAATACCAATAAGTCATCTACATATTGTAAAAGGTTAGTCCCTGGTGTAGAAGTGAACTCTTCCAATATGAACTCAAGTGTTTGGCCAAATAGGCTAGGTGTTTCAGAATCCCCGTGAAAGTACCATTCACCAATATTGTTTCTTCTTTTTTTTTTTCATTTATCAGATTTTCCCATTTGAAGGCAAAGAGATTTTGCATTTGGGTCCAAACATCCTTTAAATCTATCATAGAAAACAATCTGTAGTCTACTTTAAAAACAAATACAGGCTTGGAACTCTTGGTAGGACTTCATCATAGGGAACTCCTGATACCCCTATTTATTTTATCAAGAGCTATAAAGGTGTTTACTTCTTTTTTTTTTCTTATCTATAAGGAGCATTTCCTCTAAAGGTGGCTCAGTTTTTCCATAACTATAGCAGTTTCCCCTATTGCATTTTAGCTTTAACTAGATTGCCCAGCTTTCCCAGGGATACCAAGCCACCGTTTTGTTTTGTTTTGTTTTGTTTTGTTTTGTTTTGTTTTGTTTTAACCCCTTTTCTATAATAGCAACTGTGAGCCTTGGTTTGTGTCTCTCCATCCTGTTCTATAAACAGCTTTGAGTTTCCCTTAAGAATTCTTTTATAGACCCTCTTTCAGACCTCTTTATTTCATCTCTTCAGCTTTGTAAAAAAATTTTTTTTCCTTTTTTTCCATCTGGCCAAACTCCTAGTTTTAAAGTTAAGTTTAAAGCCTCCAACCACTGGAATTCTATAGATATTCAAAATTCACCATGGCCTAAAAGCCACTTTGATAAGAGGAAAGAATAGAACAAGCAGCCTCACTAGTCCTGCAACATCCAAAGTTGTCTGAGGTTTTGTCCAGCTGGGGTGACAAGTAAACTGGGAGCCCATAAGGACCTTGCATCTCCTTTCTAGAGACAACAACTGGGGCTCTAGACCTAGTGTCCTTCAACCCTGGGTACGATGAGCCTCTCAGTGTCCTTTCTGACTACATTTAACATATAAAAGCCAGCAGACAACCCTTGGTCATCTCCTGGTGCAGCAAGGAGCTCCCAGCCTCCTTCCCCTCCCTCCCTTTTCTTAGGTTACCAGTGAGAATTCCAGCTCCCAAAGATGTTTATTTTCCCCATTATCTGGTAACAAAAACCACCTGTTTTTTATTTATTTATTTATTTATTTATTTATTTACTATCAAATGGAAACTTTAGGTTACTTATGGGGATTGGGCATTTAAGCAACACTTTGGAACCCTGGGACTGACTTTTTGACTCCCTTTATAATTAACTCTCTGAGATCTTGCATTTGAGCCCTGTCCTCAGGGTCATTATCATTATTTTAGCCAAGATCACATTAAGAAATGTGCGTTCAGCTGACTGACCCAGTCTTTCTTGAGGATTCTTTTTCTAGATAGCAACTATTGCTCTCCAAATCATTCCCTTTTTTTCCTTGAACAAGACACTAACAATAGACATCAATTTGGCCCAGGTGTGCACCTCTCAAAGTCTTTTCCCATCTCCACCATTGAGTTGGTAAAGGGTGGGGTCTGTTTCCAAGGCATCTTTTTGTTATGTTAATGTTTTTAACTTCCCTGTTCTCTTTGGCCTCACCAGTGTAGGCCCTTTTAGTTTGGCCAAACTGCAAATTTCTTCTTCTTCTTCCTCTTCCTCTTCTTCTTCTTCTTCTTCTTCTTCTTCTTCTTCTTCTTCTTCTTCTTCTTCTGTTTGGTTGTTGTTGTTCCTTCTTACCCCTTTATACAAGAATGATACTCTCAAAATTTTAACATGTTCCCCAGTGGACTCCAGGGGAATCTGACAGAATTTCGATCGTTCTTGTGAATCCATCTTTTTACTGGTAGGCCTGGAATTTTTACCTCCCATCCTCACACAAATTGATTTTGAATCTTTTGACCAGAGAGTGCTCAGTTCCCCCACTGCTGGGAATTTCTTGAGAACTCCTAAGTTTCCGGAGAAGGTCCAACACCCCTTACTGGGGATTTCTTGCCGACTCCAAACCTGGTCACCAAGGCAGTACTATGAGGATTCCTGTCTCAACCTTCCTACCTTAGTTCATGCGTGAAGTTTTCCTGACAAGCCGCGGTTTTTATTCTTCTTTTAGCATCATCCTTACTGTTTCCAAATATAAACTGTCTCAGGCTTTATCACGCATCTGCGAGAAATTGGACCCCCCCCCCCCCAGGCAGAGTAGGCCACCTAGAAAACTAGATGGGGTCCTCCTCCTCTTCTTGGGGTGTCCCTCTCCAGCAAGTGTGTAAATTCCAGACTGCCCCCAAATTGTTAGAAACTGCTTATAGGAAATCTACCTGTCCAAACAAAGGATGGACATGGGGTATATGGATGACAGGGTATGATGCTTTAATTTTCTTTTTGCAAAAAGGGTAACCTTCCCACATGCAGGTGGAGAGAGGCACACCGAAAACATGGTCAGTACCAACTTAAATCCCTAGGTCGCAAGTCCCTCCCCCTTCCTCTTCCTATTGGCAGGATGCACAATCTTCCCGAGAAGATCTAAGGCACTGGCTCAGGGACAAGTTCATCACAACGTCATTACCTTTATCCCTCCCTTCCCTTTCCGCCTTTGTCTGGTCACCTGGTCAGGTAAGGCGCTAAAATGTAAAGATCCGCCACCTTGAACAATGTGTCACTGCTACCACTAGGTGATGCTCACACTGCTCACTAGATCTAATTGAGATTTTAATTCAGCAAAAGTATCAACCGGAATTAGAACTTGGACCTGGACACTGGCTGGGTCTAGATACACTGCCATTCACCTCCGGACTTGAAAACTCACTTGACTGAACCTTAAGGATGTTCCATTCTCAAATAAAAAGGCCCAGCAGACCACTAATCATAAGTAACATTTTACAAAATGGTTTAAATAATGTTTAGGTAAAATGTGTTTTCTGTTCAGAATCTAGGCTGTGGTATTTAAGGCTATAATTCTGGTGAGAGTTTCATTTTATATGTATATAGGTAACCTATTGGGTTTCAATTTATAATTCAAAGACTAAAAGTTCAGATAATATAAAATGTTTAATTGCAGTCACAGATTGACATTTATTCTGGTTTCATTGTTTATTTAACACTTCTTTCTCTTCTGACCTAAAGTTTATAAACTGTTGCTTCCTGCCCCCTTTGTTGGTAAAACAGTTAAAACTTAAAATGTTTTAACGGGGTGTCAACAGTGATAACTACCAGATGATGCTATGTTGAAAATAATAATGATTTAAAATAATGGCTAAAATTAGAAAGTTGAGTGCTTTATAAGGTGACTTTAGATTCAACCTTTACCTTATAGAGATTTATTACAGCCCAGCTAATGTAAAATTATTTGTTAATCTTCCAGTTTGTTCTGTCAGGTATAAGCAAGACAGATTTTCATTTTAAGTGCAGAGTTATAGGTAATATAAATGGTCATTTCAATCTGGTCTGGCCAAAGTAACAATTAAGCAGATAGTCTCTCACAGTTGGTGTTTGGCAAATCTAGTTAATTGATATACTAATTCTGGTAAAAAGAAAAAACTCTTGCTATTAAAAATATAAACATAATATTTTCAAGTATAATGTTAATATTCAAGATGGTATATTTAAAATTAAGTATTCTTAATTAGACAGTTTGCTTTCAGTTATAATTACTGAAAGTTATTGTCTTAAGGTGGCAAATTTGGATGAATTTCCATTTATATTGAATAAACTTCTTTGACAAAAATTATATTCTTAGTATTGTCAAATTTTCATCTTTCTGATCAAGATTTGACTAATTTTATTAGATAATAATAATGGCACTTAGTAATGATACTTGATACAATAGTTTAATTATCATAAAGCTCTGATAATCTATTCATAAGTGTTTTATGCCAGTTTGTTATATTTCCATAATCTTAGGTATTGATGAAAATGCTGGTATAAGTAAATGATAATTTACTGTTAATGCAGCTGATTATCATGGTTTTAAAGGCAAAAGAGCCATTTGCCTTTTGGTTTATATTTAAAATGCCACCTCAGGGTCATATGTTCATGATATTGAGAGTTCTGCTGTTCTTTATGCATAGCATGCACCATAAAAATAACTGAACATCTCTCTAAGGTACTTAGAGATTTATTTTTAAAAGATAAAGGACATGCAGAAAATTCAAAACTAACACATAAAATTATAATTATAATTTATTAAGGATTAAATATTTTAAATATTATTAAGTGCCTACTATGTATCCAGGACAAGGGTACATACTATGTACTAATAATATGGTTGCAGTGCCTAAGGCAGCTTCTAACTCTAAAAAACTCAACTGGCTACTTGCATGTGGTCTTGTTACATTGCAACATTTGTGTCATTATGTTGGTTTATCTAAAAAAATAAATAGATAAACTTCATCCTTCAAAGATTAAACTCTAAGTCTAAAAATTAGACAGGTATAGGTAAAACAACATAAAAATTAAAATTTGGTATGATGTGCTATATTCATTGAGCCTAAAAAATATAAATGATAAAATAAAAATTAATCCCTTGCTACACCCAGGTGTGGCCCCAATATAAGTTGCCTGACAATGGAGCCTGGCCATCCACAGGCTCATTTAATTGTGTATGATTATTTTGCAACTAGATCTGTTTTTTTAAAGGTTGGGTAAAAATCCTGTATGTTTAAGTTTTCTTTGCCTTGAGAAAGGGATTTACTGGGGGATACAATATAAATTACAGAAGGAATAAGCAAGTAGATAGATATATAAAAACAAGAATGTAATGCTGGAAAGTCAAAAGAAAGGCAGATGGGTGTTATAAAGGAAAAGGAGAAAAGGAATCGGCAAATAAATAAGTGTATAGACAAAGAAAAAAACAGGCAAGTAAATAGATATATATATATAAATTGACAAAAATAAGTGTGTTTATAGATAAACTAAAGAAGAAAGACACTAAAAAGTGTACTGCAGTTGATGCAAAATCCTCACAGACTACAACAGCCAGTTTAAAGATGGGAAACCTAACAACCAGCCCTAAGTACTGAGCTACTTAGCATAAGACAGCCCCTTGCCCAGCTACAAAATATAAGTGACTCGTTTTACTAAAAGTTGGTTTTATAACCCAACACAGTCTCTAGATACTTTCATTAAGAGTGCTACCTTGGTCTTTAAAAAAAAAAGAGAGAGAGAGAGAGGCTTATGACCCTACAAGAATGAGAGTCTTAAATCGGCTCCTGAAGCAAAACCCTGAGAGGAAAGTCAAGCTTGTCAGTGTGACCTGAGATACTGTCGGTGCAAAAAAGGAGGCAAGGAAGCCTCTTCTGTGCCCTGCTCTGAATGCCAAGGTCCCCACCGGAGGTGAGACTGCCCTCTTGGACAGAGATCTAGGAGGACATCATACTCTCAAAAGGACAACTGATGGAGCCTGGGGTTAGTGGCTTCCCTTAGCACCTCTTTCAAACTTGTGCAAGCTACTGGGTGTAAGCTTCACTATAGGGAACCAATTGGTAAGCTTTATTATTGACACCAGAGGTTGATTTTCAATCCTGATTTCTTGTCCAGGGCCATGATCAACCCAGTCAAGAATTTAAAAAAAAAAAAATTCAGGTACTCCTGTGATTCAGTATTTCACTGTGCCTTTGAGTTACAAATAAAGCAAAATCTGTCCTCACTCACGAATTTCTTATAGTGGCTACATGCCAAACCAATTGGTCAAAAATAAATCTTGTGGCCTCTTTCAGACATTATCTTAACTGGACCTAAACTAGATACGTGTGTGTCAGTTTTCATTGGCCTGTAAGGGCTACTATTATCTGAGCAAAAATCTTATAGACAAATTCATAAAAATTAGTGTAAAAGATTCTGTTTAACAAATGTAACCTTAGAAATTAAAATAAAAGTATACTAGGTAAACAAGGTTAAAATAATCGGTAATATTAGACCATGTCATTTCCCTAAGATTTAAAACGGATTATGTATAAAAGTTAACATTCTGGACTCTGAATACAACAATTAGAGTTTTAACATAGCCCACAACTTTCTAACCAAAAGTAAAAAGAGATCTGGCCTCCTTTAAACTAAAGGTTTTGCTACTGTACTTCAATATGTAATCATATATAAATCTATAAAAATTGTTCTCCAAAAAAACCCTTTATTAGGAAAAAAATTATAGCATTTCCATTTATACCCAGTAGTTATGCTATGTTAGGCGTAATTACTAACTTGACTATTGTACTTCAAAATTAAATATAGACAATGATAAATATTCAAAGATTGAAATATTTACCTAAAAAAGAAAAAAATGTGACAATGTACCAAAAATCCACCATTAGGTATGCTTTTGTGATTTTGTAACTTTCTGTAATCAAGCTGTAAAATAGTAAGACTCAGGCTGTCAGTATCGTAAAATAACTATATTTTGTGGTAATTATGCTATTCAAGTTGTATGTTTGCTGTGTAAATTAGAATTTACTATGTAAGTTAAAATTTACAAGTCAATTTTGCTGTAAGCTCATCTTGTGAGGCCCTGGCTGCCTTGCTGTGGAGCCTTGCCTGTGGGGCTCTAAAATCTAGTGATAAGGACAGAGACCTAATCTCTACCCCTTCCTTTGCCTCCATGGCAGCCTGTCAACAGTCGTGTATTCCATGAGAGTCACATATTTTGCGAAAGAGACATCTGGCGATAATTGGTCACTACGTATAATATATGTAATGACATAAAATCATAGGCACCTTTGTCAGGTAACGCGGTCCAAGTAATGGTCCTTAAGACACAATATCAGCTACTGGCTCAAAAGAACCTAAACTCATAGACCCATGATTGGGTCTTTGGTACAAGTCAAGGGGGAAATGAAAGGCCCAACCTGAACAGACTTCAGGACAGGTTTCAAAGTTACTCTGAAAGTTACTGGATCAAAGCCTCAGCTTCCTCAGATTGTAAAACAATTGTAAAAGGACACCCAAGGCCAGGATAGCCTTGGGGCACTTGGTTACCTAGTTATGGCCAATCAGAAAGGGAAACCAATCTGGCTTTCTTGGGCCTGGGGCAAAGAGTAAACAAACCTGGCATT
>PVKB01008824.1:0-12827 GCA_004027205.1 Ctenodactylus gundi | reverse complement strand
CCCCCCCCCCCCCCCCCCCCCACTGCCCTCCTTGTAGACAGGGACTTGGTGGAAAGTCTCCTAGCAACAGCTGGGGCTCGGCTGTCCCCAGGTGTCCTCACGTGCTCCCGAGTAGTGTCTGTCACCTTGTCAGCTGGTGCTTTTCTAGCCTAGACAGGCCAGTCACCGCTGGAACGCCACGCTTAGGGAGATGGGCAAGGCGAAAGGGACCTGGACATGGCCCGGAGGGGACAAAGCCCTAAGCGTCCAGACAGCGTGATGAGGAAGCACTTGAGCAGGGACCTGTAGCGCCTTCGGCCTGTGATCCCAGCACTCTGGAAGAACGAGGCAGAGGGGAGGCAAGTTCTAGCCCAGCCTGGGTAACGTCTCAAAGCCCTGTCTCCAGGGCCTGGAGAAATAGCAGCGTGATTAGCACACTTTCCTAGCAAGCCGAGGCCCTGAGTTCAATTTCCCAGCACCACAGAAGCCAGGCGTGGTGGCGCGTGCCTAGAGTCCCAGCACCTGGGTGGTGGGGGCAGGAGGATTGCCTTGAGTTTAAGGCCAGCCTGGGACACGTAGTGGGTTCAGGATTAGCCAGGACTGCAGAGCTAGACCCTGCCTAAAAACAAACAAACGAACAGAGACCTGTCTCAGAATCAGTACAAATGGTCTGGAGATACTCAGCCTGAACAGACCGTGGGGCTTGAGCTGATACCCCAAGAAACAAACAAAAAACCCAGGTGGACTTGAACTCGCTCCCTGGAGCACTCTGGGGAAGCCGCAGGTGGCTGTGCAGTCCCCTCTGCCCTGGCGTCCAGGGGCTGACCGCCTGTTCGTGTTCCTGCAGCCCCTCCTCTCCCTTCTCTCTCTACAGCCTCGACTCCTCGGGTGTCTTGAAACACCCTCTGCAGGCAGGAAGCTGCTGGGCGCAGGACCCTGGCCCAGATGGCTTTGCTGGGGTGTGAGCTTGCAGACTGCTGTCTCCCACCCTGGTCCAGA
Organism: Ctenodactylus gundi; assembly: GCA_004027205.1. Taxonomy (NCBI): domain Eukaryota; kingdom Metazoa; phylum Chordata; class Mammalia; order Rodentia; family Ctenodactylidae; genus Ctenodactylus; species Ctenodactylus gundi. The sequence goes on along the minus strand of PVKB01008824.1, from coordinate 11,849 downwards.
GCCTTCTTCACAGGGTGTAGCAGCGGGCTCTTGTCTGTGCCCCCACCCAGCGCCCACCCCACCCCCCAGCAACCCCTGTGCATCCAAGGTCCCCCACCCCCACCGGTCAGCAAGGCAGGGATCAGGGAGCTGCATGTGACGCATGCCCATCCCGGTCAGCATCCCACCTCCATGCCTTCCAGTACCCTCCCCACAGTCCTGCCTGCCAGGCTCGGGCCCAGCCTGTCCTCTCTGCTGGGGACTACGACAGGGGCCCTTGGGTGGGACTTTGCCCCCACACAGAGTGGCATGGGCACCTCCGACGCACCCGTGTGGTGGCCTTCCTGTATGGGTGGGACACTGCCCTGGGGCCTGGTGCTCTGCCTGAGACCCATCATCCTGCCTGGCACCCCCCTGCTGCCTCCTGGCACCATCTCTGTGCTCCTCAGAGCCTTGGCTGTGCCAACCTCCCCACTGTCACCCTGCCTTGGCCGGCCCTTCCCCAGGGTTCCCTCCCGCCTCAGCCCCAGCTCTAACCTCAGATGTCACCTTTCCAGAGGGCTGCCTCTGTGCCTAGGACATGTGGCTTGAAGTGCCCCAATTCCACCCCCCCTCCACTGCCCAGGTTCAGCGGCTCTTGCCTGGGGCACCCCAGGTGGAGGGGCAGCTGGCACCCCCAGCCTGAGCTCTTGGCCGCAGCACTCTGCCCCTTCACGAGGCCTGTCCTCGTGTCCCTGAGGCAGGCGGCCAGGCGGGGAGCTTTGTATGAACGCAGAGCGGTGGGGCCTAGCGTTTCCTTTTTCTTGTTCTTTTCTTTCTGTGTTTGTTTTTGCGATGCTGTGGATTGCGTAAGTCTGAAAATATGGGCACTCTACCACTGAGCTACGGCCTCAGGGGTGTGTGTGTGTGTGTGTGTGTGTGTGTGTGTGACTGGGGCTCCAGCCCAGGACTTTCATTCTGAGCTACATCCCCATTTTATTTTATTTTTCTTGAGAATGTGGGTCTCGCTGTGCATTCTGCTGCCCCTCCTGGGCCACGTTGCCCTGGGGACTTGATCTCAGGGCCCCCTGCTTGCTAAGCAAGTGCCCTAACAGTGGTGCTGACCCCTCCCCCCACCTCCCCACCCTGGTTTGAGACAGGTTCTCACCAACTTGTGCCCGGGCCGGGCTCCTGCCTCAGCCCTCAGGGCTGGTGGGACTGCCGGCATGCGCTACCAGGCCTGGTGTGTGCCCGTGTCCGTAGGAATAAGTGTGCCCCGCAGCATGGGGTAGTGGGTAGGGAGCAGAGGTCAAATGCCACCGTCACTTTGTGCAACATATGGAGGAAGGCCCCACTGGCTGGAACGGAAGCCCTCACAGAGGTGGGGGGACTATTTTCCGTCTACACTGCCAAGGGTGCGTGGTCTACACCCAGAGCTCTGCAGATCCTCCAGCGCCGGAATGAGCCAATGGCTGTTGGGCTTGTTACATTAAAACAGCTTTTTCTGTTCTTCCAGATGCCAGGGATTGATGGGCTGTTACTATTTTCTTTATGTGCTGTTAGGAATGCGAACACCAGTTGCTAATTAAGCCATGACACACACTTCCTTTCCACCTCAAACTTTATTTTGTGTTTATTGAAAAAATAAGCGTTTTTAGACTTACATAGGCATAGACGCTTACCATATACGACATTTGGACATACGTACAGAGACAGAAGCAAACCTCAGTTCACGACAGTTGTCCCGAAATGTGCTCCTCTTCAGAATCTCACTCAGATGGTGACCTTTGCCATCTTTGCCTTTCTGAACTGGCACACGCATGTAAGCCCAGTACTCGGGAGGCTGAGGCAGGATTGCTGTGAGTTGCAGGCCAGCCTGGGCTCCGTAGTGAATTCAGCAGCAGCCTGGACTGCAGAGACAGACCTTGCCTCAAATAAATAAACATAATTAAAACACAATAAACCGGCCGCCACAGAGCACTGGCTTGATGGTGTTGCATTTCTTTATTTCCTTTTTTGGGGGAGGGTGCTGGGGTGCAGACCCGAGGCCTTGAGCACGCTGGGCAAGCGTCCTACCCGAGTGACCCCGCATCCCTGGCAGCATGGGATTCCTCAAGAGTCGCCACTTTGGCAGGGAACCTTCCACAAGGCTGCCAGTCGCAGTCGGAAGACAGATACCTCCTGACAGACACCCGGATGGCCGGCCTGCGAGCAACAGCTCAGCTTCAGAAGGGGAAATTTTTTTTTTTTTAGATGAGGTTTCACTCTGTACTCCAGGCAGGTCTTGAACGCATTATGGAGCCCAAACTAGCTTTGAACTCCCAGCAATCCCCCTGCCTCAGCTTCCTGCTTGCAGGGATTATAGGCTGTGTCACCACATTCAGCATATGTGGTGCTGGGGAATCAAGGCCTTAAGCTTGCTAGGCAAGCGCTCTAACCACTGAGCCATGCCAGAGGTAGAAAGTGGTCAAACCACAGCCAGCGGAAGGGGCCGTTTGCAAGGCCGCCTCTCCCAACTGGCTCTTCTCGTCCCGGGCTTTTTCTATTTTCTGTCTCCTCAGGTTAAAGTCAGTAGATCTGAATGACGACAGTAGCAGCGCCCGCAGAAGCAGACCAGTCGTGGGATTCACTATTTCGTGGATGGTTCTGAGCCACTTATGGGTGTGGGTGCTGGCAGCCCGCCCGCCCGTGGTTCCTGGGCTATCTGTAACTACCCAGGGGCTTTTTAAAATAATTTTTTGAGGCAGGGTGTCATGGGGATTCACAACAATGTGTCTTTTACTAGAATACATTAATTTTAAAAAAGACATTTACCATACTTTTGTATACTCACACCTGGTACTCAGACTGGGTGGCTTTCCTTCTCCTGGTTCTGGAGGCTGGAAGTCCGGGATCCCGGTGCTGGCAAGCAGGGCTCCACCCGGGCTCTTCCCTTGGCCTCTAGACGCCGCCACGTTGCTATGTGTGGGATGAGCCGCTCTCTGGTCTCTTATTATTTGGGACAGGGTCTCACTCTATATCCAGGCTGGTTCTGAACTCACTGTGCAGCCCAGGTTGGCCTCAAACTCATGATAATCGACCTGCCTCAGCCTCCCAAGGGCTGGGATTGCAGGCGTGAGCTGCCACTCCCAGCTCACGGGTGCTGGGGAATCGAACCCAGGGCCTTTCACTTGCTAGGCAAGCGCTCTAGTCGTTGTGCTGTTTCTCTGGTCCAAATCCAGCAATGTTATGACTGTGACCCTCATGGAGGAACAGTGTGCAGTCCACTTGGACAGAGCTGCCTGTGGCCACTCCAGCCAGGGACGATCCCCTGCAGACTTGGGCCCCGAGGCCTTTGTGTGTGAGTTATGCCTAGTATCCAGGTGGCAGGGAACATTAGCCCAGCTGAGCCCAGCACCACCACCGTTGCTTACCATGGCGGCATGTCAGGACGGCCCTGAGGGCTCAGGTGGCCTATACTGGCTCAGACACCTCCCTTTCTGACCTGGGTGGCCTCTGCAAAGCCGCTTTAGATGACACTGTGCCCATGACAGGCATCGGGCCCTGAGTGTGCTGGCTTTCAGGGGCCTATGGAAAATATTTGAAGTCTGAATTAAATTTTTATTTGTTAAGAGAGACAAATTTATAAATTAAGATTAGTCAATGTTACATAAAACACCAATGATTATTTCCAATCCCACCCTACTACTGTATTTATATAGCCGATAAGTATGTTGTTGTAATTATATTTATATATGATAATATGGGCAATGTGGGTAATTCTGTTTTGAGACAGGGTCTCTGCAGTCCAGGGTGGTCCTGAATTCACTATGTAGCCAAGGCTGGCCTCATACTCACAGTAATCCTCCTGCCTCAGCCTCCTGCGTGCTGGGATTATAGGCATGTGCTACTGCATGTGGTGGTTTAATTCTATAAAATGACATAGGGGTCTGCAGGAATGACGCGGTGGTTGGAGCGCTTCCCTAGCAAGCACAAAACCCTGGGTGTGACTCTGCAGCACCGTGTAATCTGGGTGCAGAGTGAGATTCTGTCAGAAAATTTTAAAAAAGGTAAAATGTACAATTTTCTAGAGCAAAGAGAGATGTTTGCCATGGGGGGGGGGTGTCAGTATTAGGGATGGACTCAGCCTTCACACTGACCTTATTCCCAGCACCCCCCCCCCCTTGTTTTTCAGACAGCATCCAGCATCTCAAATCCCAGCCTGGTCCTGAACTAACTGTGGAGCCCAGGCTGGCCTTGCACTCACAGCAATCCTCCTGCCTCAGCCTCCTGAGTGCTGACTGAGTCATGGGCTTGAGCCACCAGGCCTGGCGAGGTTATCGTGTTTGATCTGGTGAGGGACGCCCCCTGGGTTAGCAGCTCTGGGCCTGGCTCACTGGGACCCCAATGACCACGAAGGCCCTGACCTTCAGGCAAGGCCCAGGGCCTGCCCGCCTGCTGCCGTGTTTTGGGTGATGCTTGGCTTGGCCGGGTCTGAGCCAGGCATCTCCCGGCCCCTGCTCCCTGGCACAGCTTCCGCCGGGGCCATCCAGGACACTGCAGGGTTTGGAGTGCAAAGGCGGGCCCTACAGCCAGGGCACCTGCGGGTCAGATGGTGAAGGCCGAGGCCCTGGAGGCGAGCGGTACTGTTCCCAAACTCCCGACTCGCAGCCGGAGCTCCGTGGCACCCACTTCCTGCCTGGCAAAGAGCCAGGCAAAAGTGGTGAGAAGTCAGGCTCAGGACAGGAGTCAGGGAGCCTGAGACAGAGGACCCAGGACGTGAGTCCTGCCCTCACCCACGCTGGTCCTCAGAGTTCAGAGGCTGGGCCCTGGCAAAAGCTCCTTCAGCTGAATCCGGTACCCACCGCAGGGTGCAGGGGCAGAGGCTCCCAGTGGGTGGCGCGAGGGGGTGCTCATCCCCACGGTATTAGCTGGGCACCCCGTGTCCCGGCCCCTAGCCTGACAGGAGTGAGCTGGTGTGGGCGATCCTTCCTGCCTGTGGGCACAGAATCTGGCACGGCTGCTGGGCAGAAGCTCTTGGAGATGGCAGGAGTGTCTGGGAGTGACGCGAGGCCCCTGCCACGCCAGCGGCCCCAGGACGCTGTGAGCACCTGCCCTGAGACAAGGTGGCAGTCAGCGCTAGCCAAGACGGGTGGGCAAGGGGCGGCTGGACGCCCCAGGCCGGGGTGGCCACGGCATGTCCTCTCTCCTCACAGCACAAAGGACAGGCCGCTAATCTGAGAGAGGAGTTGGGACGGCTGCTGTGTCCTGGCAGCCCCTTCCCGGCCGTCTCCGCAGGCGGGGGCACCCGGGACGGCCCGGTGGTGGCCGAGGTGGTGGCTGTCGCCTCCAGAAGGCGATCCCGAGACGGGCGCCCAGCAGATGGGATTGAGTGAGGGTCTCCCGAGGAGACTCCTGGACTGGGCTGCATCCCGAACCCAGATGGAGTGTCCGAAGGGAAGCAGCCGGACCTGGAGGCGCGGCCCGTCACCCCCGCCCTCTGGGAGGCTGAGGCAGGGGCGCCCCAGCTCAAGCCCAGCCTGGACAACTTAGCCTTAGCGTTGCAACAAGGCCCGTCCCCAAACCGGGAAACTCCAAGGTGCGCTGGAGCGGGGGCTCAGTTGCGGCTGTGTCCGCAGCACACACGCGCCCCGAAGGAACGCCAGGAGCAACAGCCAGGAAGGCAGAGATGGGGGTGGTACGCCTGGGAGCTGGGGTCCCCGGGGTGCCCGAGCCCCCAGGAGCGAGGAGCGGCCACCGAGGGACCCTCCTCCAGAGCTCCGGGAAAGGGCAGGTTCCTTCCTCTTTCCTTGGTGCTGGGGGTGAACCCGGGGCCTTCACACTGAGCCGCATCCAGCCTTTTGGTTTTGTTTTCTTTTAGTTTTGAGACGGGGTTAAGTTGCTCAGGCCGCGCTCAAATGTGCAGCCTCCTGCCTCAGCCTCCCGCAGTGCTGGGATTACAGTCCTGACTTAGGAGGCAAAAATCACAGAGATAAACAGATCTCAGCTGCTCTCAGCCCTGTTGCTGGGATTTCGTGTCAGTCCCAGGAACTCGGGCGAGGAAGGGGAGGGGTGCTGGATCTTGAGGGTCATGGTGGGTCACCAGCTGGCCCTGCGGCTGCGTGACCCTGGGAAGGGACAGCATGGTGGCCGAGCGGGAAGGCTGGGCCACACTGCGTCTGAGTGGTGGCAGCCTGCAGCTGGGAGGTCTCTGGGCGTCGCCGACGGGAGGTGTGCCCAGCCTGCCCGCAGATGGTGGCAGCAGTAGTGCCTCTCATTTCCACACAGGAAACACTTTCCGTTCTCTCTCCACGTCTCTAAAAAAAGGCAAGTGGCAGAAATGTCCCCCTGAAAAATTATTAACAAGAGCCCAGGATGCGCAAAAAGAAAAAAGCCGACTTTTCTTCTAAGTGTCCGTGTGGGCGTGGCCACCCCGCGGGCTTTGAGGCCATTTTTGGGTGCAGGTGACCCTGGGTCGGGAGCCACCGCTTTGTTCCTTTAGCAAGAGGCTCCCCTGGCACCCCAGTGGGGATGAAGGGGCTCCCCAGGGAGATGGACCCTCCTCCTCTGTGCCCCCAGGTGGGACAGCCACCTGCAGACCCACGGGGGTTTCTGTGGGTGCAGCCTGACCACCTGAGATCAATTCCTTTCAGTTCTTCTTTATTTTTTTAAACATAATATAGCTTGGAAAGTAGACTGTGTAGTTCAATGCGGGAGGCCTGGACTGCGTCCCAGCACTGCAAAAAAAAAAAGTCTCTCTATATATATGTGCAAAATGAAACAAACCAAAAAAATTTATAAAACTGTCACTTGTGCTTTTAAAATAGGTAATACGTTCTCATTATTCCAGCTCCAGGAGGAACAAAAGGACATTCTGTGAAAACTGTCCCTCCCATGCCCGCCCGCCTCTGGGGCACCCAGCTGCGCCCGCCCGAAGCCACCCACTGGTGTCCCAGCCCCGGGGCACATGCAGAGTCAGATGGTGTCCTTGTCCCCTTTTCTGCAAAACCAGAAGCTCCTATCCCTAGTTTTGTAACTCACTGTTTCAACTCAAAATATATAGTGGGGGATCAGCCCACACCAGCCATAGACAGCTGGCTTTTTTTTTATTATTATTTTGAGAAAGGGTCTCGCTCTGCAGCCCAGGTTGGTCCTGAATGCACTATGGAGCCCAGGCTGGCCTTGGACTCACAGCTATCCTCCTGCCTCAGCCTCCTGAGGGCTGGTGTTACAAGTGTGTGCCACCACGCCCAGTCTGTGTGGTGCTGGGGAATCGAGCCCAGGGCCTGTACTTGCTAGGCAAGCACTTTAACTGCTGAGCTACACGGCCAGCCCCAGGAATTTAAGTTTTCAAAACAGTTTTTTATAGTCCTCTGGCTGTCAACACCGTCTATTGTGGTTCTGCCTTTTTCGTTTCTGGTGGCACTGATGTGATTTTTTCTTCTCTTTTCTTAGCTGGAGGTTTATTAATTTGATTGTCTGGTGGCTCAGCAGCTACAGCCCCTGCCTCGCAAGCCCGAGGCCCTGGTTTCAATTCCTCAGCACCCCATACACCGGGCCTGGCGGTGCACACCTGTAATGCCAGAACTGGGGAGGCTGAGGCAGGAGGACTGCTGTGAGCTCAGAGTCAGCTGGGACCAGCCTGGACTAGAGCGACCTTGTCTCAAAAAACAAAACAAAACAAAACAAAAATACAAAAACCACCACCACCAAAAACCTTACCTTTAGAATAACCAATTCTTTGGTTCATCCATCTTTTGTGTTTTTACTCAGTTTCAATTTCATTCGTCTCCACTCCGACTCACTCTCACGCTTTCTTCCCTCCTGCTGCTCCTGGACTCGGCTTTTCCTGGCTCCCGCAGGACTCCAAGCTGCATCTGTGAGAACGTGCTCACATGTGCGTTCCCAGCTGTCGCTCTCCCTCGTGGCCCTGCGGCCCCTGGGTCCCGGGGATTCTGGCGTGGGGGCACTTCTGTTGTCACGTGACTCCAGGAAGCTTCGGGTTCCTTCCTGGCTTCTCCTGGGGCCCGTCCCGGTCCCATCCCGCACCGCCTCATCTCCACACGTGCGTATTGTTCCTGCGGTTTCCATGGCTCCTGACTTCCGGTTTCATGCCACTACGATCTGGAAGTATGCAGGGAACGATTTCAATTCTTTTATATTTATTTAAGTATGTCTGTGTCCCAGGATATTATGGTCTATATTGAAGAACGCCCACGCGCCGCTGAGCAAAGGTGTCTTCCCTTGGCGCTGGATGGACGCGCTGTAGGCGTCTGCCGAGTCTGTTCTGTGGCGGGATTTAGCTCTGATGCTTCTTCCTGTGTGGTGCGGTTGACCTGTCCGTTTATGAGAGTGGGGTGTTGGGTCCCCTCGTAGGACTGTACTGGGGACTTCATGCCCAGTAGTTTCTGTTGTATGCATTTGGGAGTGCTCACATTGGGTACGTGTGTGTAATTGTGAGCTCTTCCTGTTGGACTATTCCTTTCACCAGAAGGTGGTGACCATCTTTATCTCCGCTGGTCTTTGAGGTCTGCAGGGTCTGAGGACAGTACGGCCACGCGGGCGCGTTTCCTGGCTCCAGCATGACCTGTGTGATTAGTTTCCGTCTTCTTACCTCCAGTCTGTGTGCCTCTTTGTGAGTGAAGTGTGTTTCTTGCAGACAACAGATGGCTGGGTTTTGTTTTTTTGATCCACTCTGCAGTCTGTGTCTTCTGGTTGGTGAATTAAGACCATTAGCATTGAGAGTAATTATTATAAGGTATTTACTGAATCCTGTTGTCTTGTTTTTCTGGTGTTAGGTTTTTATTTTTTTTTACACTTCCCTTTTGATGCTTCCTTCATTTTCTGTTCTTTGGTGCTGTTCCTCTCTCTCTGTCTTTTTTCTGTGGAGTATTTTCTGCAGTGATGGGCCGGGCTCATAGATTTTTTTAGGGTTTCTTTGCTGTGAAAAACTTTCTACTTCTCAAGTTTACAGGAACAATTTTCAGGATATAATAACCTGGTTTGACACTTTTTAAAATTTATTTTATTTTTATTTTTTTGAGACAGGGTCTTTCTCTGTAGTCCAGGCTGGTCCTGAACTCCCTATGGAGCCCAGGCTGGCCTTGGACTCAGGGCAGTGCTCCTGTCTCAGCCTCCCAAGTGCTGGGATTACAGACAGGTGTGTGCCACCACTCCCAGTTTATGTGGTGCTGGGGAATCAAACTCGTGTACTTAGGGCTTGCTAAGCAAGTGCTTTAACTGCTGAGCAGTTCCTCCAGCCCCCCGCCCCCCTTTTTTTTAGAGACAGGGTCTTGCTCTGTAGTCCAGGCTGATCCCAAACTCACATGGAATCTAGGCTGGCCTCAAACTCATGCCAATCCTACTGCCTTAGCTTCCCAAGTGCTGGGATTACAGGTATGCACCACCACACCTGCCTTAAATGGTGTTGTGGAATTGAACTGAGGACCTTGTACTCGCGAGGCAAGCCCTCTAGCCACTGTGCTATTCATCCAGACCCAACATTTGCTTTCTTTTGTAGCTTGAGAGATTTCATTACAGGTTCTCCTGGCCTGTAAGATTTGCACTGAGAAATTTGCATTGGGTTTGCCTTGGTAGAATAATATCTGTTTTTCTCTTACTGCTTTTATTTTTATTATTTTCTTCTTTTTTTGAGACAGGGTCTCTGCTCTGTAGCCCAGGTTGGACAATCCTCCAGACTCAGGACAATCCTCCTGCATCAGCCTCCCGAGTGCTGGGATTATAGGCGTGCGCCACCATGCCCAGTTTATGAGGTGCTGGGGAATTGAACTCAGGGCCTTGAGCCTGCAAGGCAAGCGCTGTAACCACTGTGCAGCCTCATTCTTACTGCTTTTAATATTTTCTCTTTGTGTTGAACTTCTGAGAGCCTGCTTAGGACGTGTCATAGTTCTCTTCTGGTCAAGGTTATTTTTCTATGAGCTTCTTGTACCTGAATATTAATTTCTTTTCCTGGCTTTGGGAAATTTTCTGCCATGATTCCAATGAATAAATTTTACACCTTTGGTGCTGTCTTCGGCTCTTTCTCCCATAATTCTGCAGCTGGCTGAGTCACCCAGTAGCTGTGGTGCCCACCCCTTGGCGGCTTCTTACACGGTGCCCTGCCTGACTGCAGCATGTAGGTCCTCAGCTTTGTCTGCCCCGTCTGACATCCTGGCCCCGCAGCCTTGGAGCGGTTTTTCCTGCTTTCCAGTGAATTCTTCATATTAACTCAAGATTTTTTCCATCAGATGTTCCTCTTCTCTACCAGAATGGCCCTTTGCGTCTTGTATCGCAGTGTCCTATTCAACCAGCTTTTCATTTGTGCCTTCTATAAACTCAGTAGACGTTGGGTTCGTTAGGACCACTATGTTAAGTAATTTCTCATTAAGCTTGACAATCATTACTTGCATTTGTTTAAGCATATCTTGTTGGAACTGATTAGCTTTTGGGTCGACTTGTTTTTCGGACTTGCTGTCCTCTGTGTCTCACTCTCCAGGGCCATGACGTCAGCTGGTGGGGCTGGCCGCTCCGGTGGGCATTTCTGCATGTGTCGTGTTGCTGGGGCACTTCCCTGGAATGGCCTGGCCCGGAGGTTTCTCTGCAGGTCTACGCGGCTGTGTGCACGAGCGGGAAGTCCCCTGGGTTCTGTGCCAAGAGTAGGCAGTGAGGGGATGTCGCGGTCACATGGCCTCTGAGGTGTCTTGTTCATTGTCCTGGATTTCCTCTGTTGGAAACAGCTCGTAGAAATCTTCCTGTCCAAACAAAGGATGGCCTTGGGAGGCATGGACGACAGGGTATGAGGCTTTAATTTTCTTTTGCAAAAGGGTGTTCCCTTCACGTGCAAGTGGAGAGAGACACACCAAACACGTGGTCGGTACTGACCTAAATCCCTAGATCGCAAGGCCCTCCCCCCGCCGTTTTTCATTGGCAGGATTCACAATCTTCCCGATAAGATCTAAGGCATTGGCCCAGGGCCACGTTCATCACAATGTCACATCTTGATCCCTCCTCCCCCCTTCCTGCCTCCGTCTGGTCACCTGATTGGGTATGGCACGAAAATGTAAAGATCCGCCATCTTGAACACTGTGCCACCGTTACCGCTAGGTGATGCTCACACCTGCCCTGAGGGTGGGACTGTCCACCCTCTGAGGCGTTCTCACTATGACCCAAAACCTTCCGGAGATTAGTGGCCTTTATCCCCTCTCTGTAACTGTCTCCTGTGCCAGCTCCTTCCTAGGCACTGGCTGGGACTGACCCTACACTCTCTGGTATGTGGCCCAGCTGTGGCTTCTTTTACCCTAAACAAACCTGGGCTCTTTTCAGAATGGCTCCTGCCTACGTCACTTCCCGATGTGACTGCCGAGTGCTGCTTGCCCTGGCGTTCTGCTAAGATGCTGTGGGCACTACCTGTGCTCAGTTCCGGGGTCTGGGGCTCCCGGTTCACCTGAGCTGCAGCTGCCCGCAGGCAGCTCATGGCCCTTCCCAGGTGGCCTGGGTGGCTTCTGGGGCTGGTAGGTTCTTCAGCCTCTGCTGCCCCTTCAGGGTCCCCCGCCTTCCCGCGGCCTCCTTCCTCAGTTGAGCAGGCGGTTTGACTGAATCTCAACCTTTCAGATGAGTCTGTGTAGAGCCAATGACCAGGGCTCCTACTTGACGGCCATCTGGTCTGGAAGCGCCCAGCTGATCTCTGTGTGGACCTGGCGAATCGAACCCAGGGCCTTGTGGGCGGCTCCCGAGGCACCCATGCCTCCAGGCTGAGAAAACACACAGGAAGCAGATCCGGTGTGAGGTAGGTGGGTCTGACGTAAAGCCGGGCACAAAGGAGACAAAGGAAAATCATCATTTGAAAAACTGCACTTTCAAGGTGGCCATTCAGGGCGGAGTCACCCAAGGTCACCCCTTGGTTTGCCGGGGCC
>PVKB01008823.1:0-12838 GCA_004027205.1 Ctenodactylus gundi | reverse complement strand
TTTGGCTCGTCATAAGCCAGTTTCGCCCAATCAGTGCATTCGCTTCCTAGAGCATTGCTTCATATTGGTCGGAATGAAAACAATAGGTAGCCAATCGCGGAACTTACTTTTCGCGCCCAACTTACTTTTTACACAGGAGTCGTTCAGCCGGTTAAGCATTAATTTGCTAACAGTTTAACTGTTGGTTGTGTATAGACGCAGCAGGTTTCGCGCAAAAACACGCCTGTAACATGGTTGGCTCACGTTGTCTCAGTCGCACCACCCGCTTTCTTAAGTATGTGGATGACGCCGGCTCTAAAGATTGTCCTGGTGATTGCCGATCGTAAAAGATGGCGCGCAATGCTTTGTCCGTGAAGACACGCCACGAGTCCAACAAAGCACTTTTGTCAGAGCCACCAAGAGCAAGGTTAGAGTTATGAACAGCAAGTTGCCGTCGTAAACCCAGACCCTCTAGAGGCTTTCTTATTAGAAGTTCAACAGCTACGGTTAGAACACGTAGAATGTGTATACAGCTCTGTTCCAGAGATCACTGGGTGGCTCTGAAAAGAGCCTTTGGGGCTTTGCTGCTCGGATCACACTCCAAAACTTTCTACTTCTTCTTGGGAGCCGCTTTTTTTACCTTTGCAGCCTTGGGCTTAGCGGCCTTAGGTTTGGCAGCTTTCGGCTTGGGCGCCTTCGGCTTCACCGCTTTGGGCTTGGCCGGACTTTTAGCTGACTTCTTGGGCTTGGGGGCGGCTTTAGTCTTCTTGGGGCTCTTGGTCACTTTCTTTACACCAGCCGATGCAGGTTTTTTTGCTTTCTTAGGTGTCTTCTTCACTGTCTTCCTGGAGGCCGCCGCCTTCTTGGGTTTCTTAGGGGTACTGCCCACGGGCTTCTTTGTCTTGGCCGCGCCTGCCTTCTTAGCCTTGGGTTTGGCCTCCCCGGAAGCAGCCTTTTTGTTGAGCTTAAAAGACCCCGAGGCACCTGTCCCCTTTGTCTGTACAAGAGTGCCCTTGCTCACCAGGCTCTTCAACCCCAGCTTGATTCGGCTGTTATTCTTCTCCACGTCGTAGCCACCGGCCGCCAGGGCCTTCTTGAGGGCAGCCAAGGAGAGACCATTGCGCTCCTTGGAAGCGGCCACAGCCTTGGTGATGAGCTCGGACACGGGTGGCCCAGACGCCTTGCGCTTAGCTGCACCAGCTGCCTTCTTGGTAGCCTTTTTCTTAGCAGGAGACTTTTCCACTGGCGCTGGGGCAGCCGTTTCGGCAGGAGCAGTTTCCGACATGATGAAAGAGAGAAAGGAATAAGAAGTTAAAATGCAAAGAGCAAGTTTGCAATGCTGTTTCCCTCGCGCCTGAGGCTTATATAAGGCGGCGCTGGCCTGTGATTGGTGGAGCGTCCAATCCTCTGCCCTCAGGCGTCTCCGCGCAAGCCAGAATTCCAAATTGTGTTTGTTAGCTCCCCAAATTTGATTAAATGCTAAAAACTGCCGCACAGAATTTGGCGCTTTGAAGCTCTGCAGAAGGAGAACAGCCTCCAGGACCACACACTTATTTATACTTTAATAAATTAGGTGCAGTTGATCTAAGATACTTTAAAAAATCTTTTCATTTGATCTTCATAATTCTCCAAGGAGAGGACACCCTGCTAGTTAGTTACTTGTTATTTTTAACTTCTACTATGTAACTAGATAACATCACCTAAAAGGTTTTTTTCCCTGGTTTGGCCTTTGATTTTTGCAAGAGGAAACACTGTATATATTTAGGTTTGGAAATAAACTTTGTTTCTAACTGTTGTAAGTAACACAGAAACAGCCAAGACAGATATGTACAGCCTGAAAATAGTCACATAGACCTTGCTTTAAAAACCAGTTCTATGTACTGGTAGCTTTCACATACTGGTGCCTTTATTAGAGGATGAGATTTTGCAGATTGAAAAAGTTTAGTTGTCAAACAAATCTTCACACTGCAGCAAAAAAACAAATGATACATCACTGTTATCACAAGCTAAGTGGCCCAATACATCAGAAATTGTTTCCTGGTTGGCGGGCTTTAACTTTTTAGTGCTTGTGCAAAACTATTTTTAAAAGGAGGGAAAATACTTAACATAATTGCTTTAGAAAACATTCTGATGCCTGCAGAAAATCATAAAGATTCTCTATACCTGTCAAATGCACACATTGCTGGGGAAGATATGTAAAGTTGTCAAAGCGTTCCTCCCACTGTTTTCATTGATATCCCCTCCAGTCAGACCTACATGTTAAAAGAGTAATGATAATGACTGCGAGGTTGAACTGAGTACTGTGTGGTAAAAAGAAAACTGTTAACTGAAGCAGTTATAAAGGAAATGTTTGTCATGTTAAGGGGAAAGAAAATAGTCGGGAAATTGTTCCAATATCATAAAGTGATCAAAGTGACATTTATTTAGATCGAAAAGGGTTCTATAAGTAGAAAATAGGGTTCCACAATAATAATAAACAATAAAAGGTTCTTTGTGTATTAAAAAATAATCAAGCCACCAGCTCTTGCCTCGGAAAAACTGTTCAGGGAAGTTCAAAGTAGCCAGAATACTTCATCTTCTTTATAAGGGGTCCCTGGAAGCATTGGCAAGGGAGGTTAATCTGAAGAGATGTTTTGGGTGAACCTCAACAAGTATCCTGAAATATTTAAAGAATTGGTTTTTTTAAAAAAAAATACTTAACATTACTGTATGAGACTTGCAAAGCCTTATTCACCACGTATTCCCCCCTTTTTAACTTCGTCATTGTTGCATTTATTAAAGAACAAAGCAATTACAAACTAAAGGTGATCTTAATAAGTGTTCTAACCAAAACCTTCCCGATATTTTTTGACCTTCCTTTTTTGTAAGATTCAGAGGAAAATATTTAAAACCATATGACAAAGGATGGGTTCAACAAGGGTAACAAGCATTGAGCATTTACGTGCTACACTGGTCCTGATTAATCTGTTCGCCACATTTTACAGCTATACAAGCTAAGAGGCTCAGGGAGAAAAATGAATAACTTGCTAAAGATCCCACACCTGGCAACTGGCAAATTTGAGTGTTAAAGCTACGTGTCTGGACTCCTTTAGCGTGAGGAGACTAAAAAGAGGTAAAGGGACAGCAGTCTTGAAAAAAGGTCTTAACAAATTGCCCCAGTCCACAATAAATTACAAGAACCTGATCCCATTGGGCCACAAGTTTTCCTGAACTCCTCAGAAAATTCAAGATCTTAAGAGTGGCTAGATCTACACCCACTATAAGAACAGAAAAGTCAAACAAATACGCGCAAAGTACCTATAGCTTAAGATAATACACAGGTCAAATCCTTAGGACTTCACCTAAGGACTCAATACCACTTGTTATCTCAATCTTTCAAATACTGTTGTTGTGCTTTAACAGCTTTTTCAGTGACAAATGAGGGGCTCTGAAAAGAGCCTTTGGGGGGAGGGAGGTAAAGCACAGGGACACAGGCTTAGAATCTAAGCCCTCTCCCCGCGGATGCGGCGGGCCAGCTGAATATCCTTGGGCATGATAGTGACACGCTTGGCATGGATAGCGCACAGGTTGGTGTCTTCGAAGAGTCCCACTAGATAGGCCTCAGAGGCCTCCTGCAGCGCCATAACAGCCGAACTCTGGAAGCGCAGATCGGTCTTGAAGTCCTGGGCGATCTCGCGCACCAGACGCTGGAATGGCAACTTACGAATCAGCAGCTCGGTGGATTTCTGGTAGCGTCGGATCTCGCGCAGCGCAACGGTCCCGGGCCGATAGCGGTGTGGTTTCTTGACGCCGCCGGTTGCAGGCGCACTTTTGCGGGCGGCCTTGGTAGCCAACTGCTTGCGAGGGGCCTTCCCACCCGTAGATTTGCGCGCGGTCTGCTTTGTACGAGCCATAACTCGCTCTCAGAGTTACTGAGCACCAGTGAGTGAATATGGCGCTAACGCTGGATATTTATAACCACCCTCGAGTTCTGATTGGACAGTAGACCGACACCTCCTCACTCCACTCATATCATTGGTTACCGGGTGAATCCTCTAATAAAAGCAGTTTCTGCCTCAGGATGGTTTTAAAGAAATGAAAAAAGTATCCTTTTGTCTTCAAAAGCGCTAGAGTCTTGCATTTATTAAAATTCTAGAACAAAATTGACTTGCCCATCTAAAATGGTTTGCGCTAAGTGAAAGTCACTACTGGGATATTGACAAAAATAAATCGGAAAATTGTGATATCTGCAATAAATTGTACATGGAATAGTATTAGTGGTTTAAGATCGTTGTGGATCAGCATTCATTAAATTTGAGCATATCTGTGAAAGACTTATGTACCTTATAATGACCTGGCACTTGTGTTTAAGAGTAGTAAATTTTGTCCTAAGTTGCTCACCAGTGGTCCTTGTAGCGAGAAAAGTCATAGGACCTATTGCGGCTGCCTAACTTCACGGAGCCGGAAGGCACAAGAATTTAGAGCAACACCACTAAGATAACACGAAATCCAAGCCATGGCAATACTGAGAATTCCTCAGCGTTTCTTTACAGACATGTGCCCACAAAAAACCCTATCACTTAGCTGACCTTGATGACGACCGAAGACGTTCAACATGGCGTACAAACACTAGAAGAGCCCTAACTGGTAACAAAGAGTGGGATACAATGCAGGCTAACACGTTGCGACCGCTCTTTGTGTGATAGAATGGGCGGCCCTGAAAAGGGCCTTTCAGGGACCGGTTTTAAGTAAGTATAAGCTAGAGGGACTCAGCCTCCGAATCCGTAGAGGGTTCGTCCCTGACGCTTGAGTGCGTAAACGACATCCATGGCTGTAACAGTCTTACGCTTGGCGTGCTCCGTGTAAGTGACGGCATCGCGAATTACGTTCTCCAAAAACACCTTTAACACGCCTCGCGTCTCCTCGTAGATCAGTCCTGAGATGCGCTTGACGCCACCGCGGCGAGCAAGACGCCGAATGGCGGGCTTGGTAATGCCTTGGATGTTATCACGCAACACCTTCCGATGGCGCTTAGCACCGCCCTTACCAAGGCCTTTCCCGCCCTTGCCGCGACCAGACATTCTCACAGAAAGAAAGCTGCCTAGCAGCTGGAGAGCGCCAGCATTGCCTAATATAGCGGTTAGTCGGACCTGATTGGGAACTACACAAACCAGCGGTGCCACTTAATTTCTCAGACCTAGCCCTCCCCTTATTTTCAGGAAAGACGGAACAGGCGTTGTTTAAACGCTAGATTATGAGAAAGTACAAAACTGGGTGTGGTGGTTTGTGCCTGCAATCCCAGCCCTTGAGAGGCTGAGACAGGAGGATTTCTAGATTGTGAAAAAGAAAAATACTGGATGTGGTGGCATAAAACTGTAATCCCAGCACATGAGAGGCTGAGGCAGGAGGATTGCCCTGAGTTCAAGGCCAGCCTGGACTCCATAGTGAGTTCAGGACCAGCCTGGCCTATAGAATGAGACCCCATCTCAAAACAAAAACAACAAAAACACACATGTACATCCAGATTATGAAAAAAAAAAAAATAAATTTACTCAATCCACTTTGTACCGTGTTTTGAGCTACCGTCTGATGCAGTACCATTAGTTGGGGTGGGGCCTCTTCAACTGTGGTTGTTCGCAACAATTTGGGGCATTTGTGGAAAGTGCTTTCGTGCCCTCTAAATGTGATGTTGAGGAGGACTATTGCCCTTCACTGAGCCTTACTGTGGCTTCGATGTAGGTTCCCCACTTTCTTGAAATTTGATATTGTACACTCACTTTTCCTTACTCTTTTCCTCTCCACCTACCTCATTTCTGGGGAGAAGTGACTTTAATACTTTATTCATTCTGTATAGAAACAGCAAAAAGCTAGCAGTTATACTCCGTTTTTCTTTTTCTTTTCTTTTTCTTTTTCTTTTCTTTTCTTTTCTTTTCTTTTCTTTTTTTCTTTCTTTTTTTTTTTTTGAGGCAGCGTTTCACTCTATTCCAGACTGGTCCTAAACTCACTGTGTAGCCCAGGGTAGCTAGAGCTCCTGGCAATCCTCCAGCCTCAACCTCCACAGTGTTGGGATTGCAGGCATGTGCCACTGCCCGTGGTTTGTGTGGTGATGGGGAATCAAACTCAGGACCTTGCTCTTGCTAGGCAGTGCTTTAATCCACTTCTTTTAAAAGTAGATGAAAATAACACTCAGAAGTCCCTCCCCACTCCTTTATTTTTGTTTTTAACAAAATCTATAGCACTCAAAAACGCTCCCTTAATTTTACAAATAAAACACACAGCACTGATATCACAGATGAGTTTATTTCAGGAAAAAGTATTCCAAAAGCAAACTTCGCTGTTTCCCCATTATCTAGTGCTGCCTGGTCTTCCCATACACAGCCTCTACTTTTCTCTGCCCACACATCCTTTCTCTTGAGCTGAAAGCTAGAAAAAGCTCAAACCATTTTAGATGGTCAAGTCATTTAATGTTTTAAATGTTCTCTTGGTTTCTTCTTGAACAAATGTCTAATTTTATTTTACAGCACTTTGTAATTTTAGTATAAACTTCATTTTTTGTACCTGTAAAGTATGCACTCAAATCCTATTAGTCCATTTCTCTTTCCTTGTTAGTACTGGAATCCAAGTGCTTCTCCTTGAAGTTAACTGTGTATGCTGGTGTAATATTCCAAGCAACTATTGAGAAACCAAGCAATGTTCGCCCCTGTCAAATGGCAACTGCTCTTCAATATACCATTTCAAACAAAAATTTCAAGCTGTTACTGTGAATCACTGAGAAACCTTGGACGTGCCCCTGACAGCAGATAGTGCGTTTGTAGGCAGTGAAGGATACAAGGACTCTCAGAAATGCAGATGTTACCGGAAAATAGGATTATAGAAACAGCAGTTGCCTATATCACAACAACGTGTAGCTGACCACTTCCCAAAACTACTCAAATATTAAGTAGTTGAAAAAAAATAAGGTGAAAAATTGTAAGGGTAGAGTATTTCTAAAGCTACTTAAGGGTGGGGCTTCGGCAACTGCTAAGGAGTAGAGAACACAGCAATCAGTTTTAGCAACCAAACTGCTTAGCATAAGACAGCCCCTTACCCAGCTCAACTATAAAGGCCCCTAGACAGTGAGCCACAGGAGCAAACAGATTTACCCACCTTTCCTCTTCCATCCTGCTTCTTCCCCCTTATATACTTTTCCCAGTAGTATTCTCTTGACAATTTGTCTCCCAACTTCTGCAACTTATTCCTCAAGCTCACTGACACACAGTCTCAGCAGAGGCCCAAGGGAGTTGGGACATGGCAGCACAACTACTCATACCCTTTTACCTGATGAAGTGAACTGTCAGGAAAGAAGACCATTTTCCTCCATGCCTTAATGGTTAGTGGTTATGTCCAATAAATTAAACTGACAAAAGACACTTACTAATTGGGTAAGGGTTTATCCTTCAAGGAGACCTTCTAGAAAAGGAATGAAGGCCTAAGGAAGCAAATACAGTGGCACATAAGCCATTTATTTTAATTGGGGAGTGTCTTAATTACTTTTTCATTACTGTGACTCAATACCTGATCCACAACTTACGGAGGAAAGATTAATTTTAGCTTACAGTTCAGAAAATTTCAGTCCATTCTTGGCTCGATAGCTGGAAAATGATGGAATCACATGAAGGGACCACAGCTAAAGCCAGAGCAGGAGCTGGTACTCCAGGAGACAAAGATCCTCACAGCAGCATGGCAGAACAGAGACAAGGCTAGAAAGAAGGGCAGAACCACCATATACCCATCTAGATCAATCCCCAAGCATCTTCCCCTTCCAGTCAGGCCCCACCTCCCAGCACTACACAGTATTCATAGGTAATATTGGAATTTAAAAATTAAGCACAAATTTACAGAAATAAAAGCTTTTATTCATAAGAGAAACACTAAGGGACTTTATCTTGGAAATGTATAAAGATGAGGCTTGCACTTAAGAAATGAAGCTGAAAGAAAAAAACAGAAAAGGACTCCTTGTGCAGCAGAAAGGTCAAATTCTGATGAAGGAGGTCAGACTGACGACCTACAAAGTCTTGGCCAGCTAAGGTGGGCCAAGAGTCTGTTGGTCATTACCTCAGTTTTGGTTTCTTAGCTCT
Source organism: Ctenodactylus gundi (assembly GCA_004027205.1). Lineage (NCBI taxonomy): Eukaryota > Metazoa > Chordata > Mammalia > Rodentia > Ctenodactylidae > Ctenodactylus > Ctenodactylus gundi. The sequence goes on along the minus strand of PVKB01008823.1, from coordinate 4,763 downwards.
GGAACCTACATAGCTTGACAGGCCACTCTGTCCTCATGAAAAGGATTATTTGTGGTGGTTTCATTCTTGCAAGGGATCTTTTTCTTAGAATCCAAGTAATCCTCAATTTAGAGCAATGACTAAAGTCTTCAGGGTGTGTTTGATATCCTTGTAAAATTGCTTATTTTGGTGTCCTCAGTACAAAAGAATAATGAAATTCTGTAATTTTGGAGCTAACCAATGTTGCTTTGCCTTTTTTTAAATACTAGATATTAATCCCAGGGCCTGTGCACTAAGCTAAATGTTCAAACTCTTTTTATTGTTTATTTGAGATAGTGCCTGTATTGTCCAGGCTGGGCTTGGACTTGAAATCCATCTACATCAGCCTTCCAGAGTTCTAGGATTACAGGCCTGTGTTAGCACTCACAGATTGCTTTGCCAAGTATAAACACACTCCCTAACTGATTAAAATACAAGTATGCAGATCAAGAGGGTTTTACCTTAAAACTTCAAGGTTACTAAAATACAACATGAAGGTCAAGTTTTGCTCTCCTTTTAGTTAGCTTTTCGTTATCTAAGGCATTGAATGAACCCAGGGCCTTGGCTGAACTGTATCCCCAGTCTTTGCATGTTTGTTTGTTTTTGGTAGGGTTTTGCTAATGTTTGTTTGTTTGTCTTGGACAGGGTTTTCTAAGGCACTAAATTACAGAGACAGGGCTCAAACTTTTCATCTTACTGTCTCAGCTTCTCAAAGTACAGAGATATGAGTTGTGATATCACACCAACCCTGTTTCTCAAATATTAGTCAATGACAAGAATAACAACTTTATCCATTCTTAGAAACTTAAGTGTATTTACCTCAATTTTCTGAGAGGCATGTTGAAGCAAAATTCAGAAATGAAATAAAATTCAATAAATATTCATTGAGCACTTACAATGTTTTCTGAGGCAATGCCCAATACACTCAATATTGCCACTTTACATTTTTAGAGGACTCTTGAAGAAACTATCTATTTCATAACTAAGAAAAATGACACCTGACATAATCTGTAATCATCTTAATTATTGATGAAGGTCTGAACAAGCTGCTCCAGGGAGGTGTCTCAGTACACACCATATTGTAAATTGGAGGAACACCTGAGAAACCTCATCTGTGACAGGATGCTGGCCTTCCCCTGCAGCTGGACATGAAACCTAGAAAAATCTAGATTTTCTGATCTTCTTTTATTAGACCAGAGCCTGAAGTGTTGGAGGGGCATAGACTGAATGGAAAGACCTTGGTTTGTTCCCCCGTTTTCTCCTACTTTGGCCAACAACTCTTGGTCATTTAATCAAACCTAGCATAAAAGCATGCAGGTTGAACTGCTTTAGTATCCTCACTTCCTTAAGGCTTGTATCACTTAAAGTTTATATTAAATAAAATTTCATGCTGCTTTTCTCCCAGTAAGCTGTTTTATTACAATAGGTCCCAGCCAATGGATTTAAGTAGGAAGATGTTTTTTTTTTTTTCTCCACGGCATTTAGTATAAATTGATATATGGGGCTGATGTGTGTTGATATGCAATATTTTGCTTAACAAGTACTGCAACCACTGAGAGCAGCTGAGGATTTAGCTTATCTCCAGCTGAGTGTACTAATAACAAAGTTCTCATGCCAAGAATCCATTTTGAGAAAGATAGGTCTGGTAGTTTTCCCAGCTACCACAATTTTAATAATCAAATTTGGTAACAAAAGTGATCTTAAAGGATATAAAAAACTTGAGACAAGCTCAACCTTAAACTCAGTTCTGCCTAAACCTTCCAAGTACTGGGACAGAGTATCATAGCCAGCTCATTAGTTGCTAACACTTAAAAAAATGAGGCCAGCAAGTCTTTCCTACACATTTTCCCCACTACTAAGTAGGACTCTTGAAAATGGCAGCTTAAACACTTATCTTTAAAAGTCCTTAACTATTCACCTACAAGTTGATGTCACACAATCTTATTTATAGGAAAAATGGCAAGATGCTCACCCTCCAAGGTGAGCCAGATGACCACGGTGGACCAGCAGAACAATTCTAGCCGAGTTGCCTAAATTGTCTCCAACCTCTAGCTTCTTAGCGCTCAAGGTGTCTTCAGCCTCCACAGAACGGAGCAAAGTTAATGACTGAGTATAAGTAATATAAAGCACAAAACCCCAAACTTCCCTGTGATTAAGATATAGAGTAGGTGTCAGACAGCAACTTTCATTGAGAATTGAGGTGGCTCTGAAAAGAGCCGTTGGGGAAAGGGTAAGCAGCACAGCCTGGATTAGAATTCAACTCAAGCCCTCTCCCCACGGATGCGGCGGGCCAGCTGGATGTCTTTAGGCATGATGGTAACGCGCTTCGCATGGATGGCACACAGATTCGTGTCCTCAAACAGCCCCACCAGATAGGCCTCACAAGCCTCCTGTAGCGCCATAACCGCCGAACTCTGGAAGCGCAGATCGGTCTTGAAGTCCTGGGCGATCTCGCGCACTAGACGCTGGAATGGCAATTTACGAATCAGCAGCTCGGTGGATTTCTGGTAGCGGCGAATCTCACGCAGCGCAACGGTCCCAGGTCGATAGCGGTGCGGCTTCTTCACACCGCCAGTGGCTGGCGCGCTCTTGCGAGCCGCCTTAGTAGCCAGCTGCTTCCGCGGGGCCTTGCCGCCAGTGGACTTGCGCGCCGTCTGCTTCGTGCGGGCCATACCTGAAACACTGACGCTCAAAAAACAAGCAACTGAAGTATGGAGTCCGCGACCAGAATTTATGCTGACTATCTGATCCTGATTGGTTAAAATTGTCGCAGAGAGTAACCTGATTGGCTCTTAATCCAAGCTTCGTTTCCTATCGTGTATTTGATTTTTTTTTCTTTTCTGTGCTATACCTTCTTTGTTTTGAGTTTCGGGCAAGCATATTAAGATTCCCCGAACAAAAAGGGAATCGGATCTGGAATTTGGTGAAGTCAGTCTAAACTGCTCTTTGAAAATTGAGATTTTTGGTTACTACTTGTCTATGAAGACAGGTTTGACGCTTTTGTAGGTAAATGGTTGCTACTTGAGACCATGATGCTCAGTGAAGTGAGTCAGACGCACGTTAAATATCGAATGGATTCTCTATGAGAAACCCACGCCACAGTCATTTCCATAGAACTAAATAGGGGAGATAGTGGAAACTACGGAGGAGAACCTGTGAGGGTCAAAAGGAGAAAGGGGAAGGATTTGTAATTTTGCCAGAATATACATGTGCACAATATACTCAAATTCAATGTACACATCGCATATACACATCAATATGGGGGAAAATCAAGATCTTTTAAATTTTCAGATAATATACAAAACTCACAAGTTGGCTGTTATCTCTCTCCAAAACATACTTTCGTTTCATAACTGCTTTTAATGATTGTACCAAGACCGACAACCAAAACAGCCTAAAGTCATACTTGTCCTTGGAACTTGAGAGCACGGAAGGTTGGTATTCCCTTGATTTTCTATTAGCTCATTTTGATGCAATCAAATGGCTAAATGATCTGTTGAAGCTGAGCGACTTCCCCTTATGCACAAAGCAATGACATGGAAGTAGGGTATTACTTCACTGAGGCTATCACGGTCTGTTACTTGTATCAAGGGAAGCCTAAGAGGGAATGCTTCAGTCTTAGACATAAATCACCCAAACTGCAAGCTTAGGGGTGTTTGTTTACCCACGCCGCTAATCTTCGGGTAACCTAGTTTTAGAAGAGGTCAGTTAGCTCTTTTGCAGAATTTGTGGGTGGCTCTGAAAAGAGCCTTTGGCTTGGAAAGCGGTGCCTGAAGACTTTATTTGCCCTTAGCTTTGTGGTGGCTCTCCGTTTTTTTTGGCAGCAGTACAGCCTGGATGTTAGGAAGAACGCCGCCTTGCGCGATGGTAACTTTACCCAGCAACTTATTGAGCTCCTCGTCGTTGCGAATGGCCAGCTGTAGATGGCGAGGGATAATGCGCGTCTTCTTGTTATCGCGAGCTGCGTTGCCTGCCAGTTCCAGAATCTCAGCCGTCAGGTACTCCAGCACCGCCGCCAAATACACCGGGGCGCCAGCGCCGACCCGCTCAGCATAGTTACCTTTACGTAGCAAGCGGTGCACACGACCTACAGGGAACTGCAGTCCAGCCCGGGATGACCGGGTCTTTGCCTTGGCGCGAGCTTTGCCGCCCTGCTTACCTCGTCCAGACATGACCGGACAAAACACCAACAAAGTAAGACAAAGAATAGCCAGTGTAACGACGCTAAGTTATACTATGTGGTGGGCGCGAAAAAGAAGCTCTGTGATTGGCTACTTCTCGTTTTCATCTTGACCAATAGAATATGGGTCTGTAGGACGCTCGTTCTGATTGGGCAAAAGTAATTATAACGCCGAAAAGTCTATGAACCAATCGCCAAAGAACATTTGTATTCCTCATTTGCATAACACCTCTTTATAAAGGAGAGCCATTTTTCTCTCTTTCTTTTCACTTTCGTTATTTGTGTTCCAAAATGCCTGAACCAGCGAAGTCTGCACCGGCCCCGAAGAAGGGCTCCAAGAAGGCAGTCACTAAGGCGCAGAAGAAAGACGGGAAGAAGCGCAAGCGCAGCCGCAAAGAGAGCTACTCGGTGTACGTGTACAAGGTGCTGAAGCAAGTGCACCCCGACACCGGCATCTCGTCCAAGGCCATGGGCATCATGAACTCCTTCGTCAACGACATCTTCGAGCGCATCGCGGGCGAGGCGTCGCGCCTGGCGCACTACAACAAGCGCTCGACCATCACGT
>PVKB01008822.1:0-12836 GCA_004027205.1 Ctenodactylus gundi | reverse complement strand
AATATATCCAAAAGAGGTCAAAACAACACATAACAGAGACATATGTGTACCCATGTTCATAGCAGCACAACTAACAATAGCTAAAATATGGAAGTCACCAAAATACCCAGCAACAGACCAATGGATACACAAACTGTGGTATTTGCACACAATGGAATACTATGCATCTATAAAGTCCAACAGCGTGAAGGCTTTTAAAGACAAATGGAAGAAACTTGAGAACATCATGCTTAGTGAAGTGAGTCAGAAGCAGAAGGTGAAACATCGAATGGTCTTTCTGATATGAGAGTCCCAGAGTACAACTCTTATGGAACTTAAAGCGAAAAACAAAGTGAAACGGGGTAGGGTGGGGGAGGAGGGAGAGGAAGGTGGGGGGTGGGACAGAAGGAGAGTGGGAGGGCCTTTGTCACCTTGACAAGATACATAGGTGCACAAAATGCTTAACTCCATTGTAAACCTTAAATTTTGCACATATACATATCAATGAAATGGGAAAAAAGGAACATTTGGGAGATGATCTAGTTACACTGTTGTTCATTATTATGTTGATACTTTCCTTTTTTATTTGTAAAATTCTCCTTAATTTTGAGCATGTTTTTTACAGTTGAATTATAATACAATCAACATGTAATGTAATAAATGACTTTTTTTGAGATTGGATTTTGCTCTGTAGTCCAGGCTTGTCCTGTTCACTCTGCAGCCCAGGTTGGCCTCAAACTCAGGACAATCCTCCTGCTTCTGCCTCCTGAGCGCTGGGATTATAGGTGTGTGCCACCACGCCCAGTTTATGTGGTGTTGGGAGTAGAACCCAGGGCCTTGCATTGCTAGGCAAGCCCTGTAACCATGGAGCTTTGCCCCTCACCCTAAATGACATATTCTTAATATGTATGAACAATGGAACCTTCAACATCGTCAAGGTAGGGAACACATCCACCGTTTATTTTGGAAGTTTCCTTGTGCTCTTCCTGCCTACAGTCTCATCCTATCTACCTCCTGCCTGTATTTTTTCACCCCCTAATTCCCCAGGCAACTTGAGATCTGTGCTCAGTCATTAGTTGAATCATCTAGAATTTTTATATATGCAAAGAATTCAATAAAATTTCCTGTTTGGATTCTTTCACTTAGCATTATTATTTTGCAGTTCATCATGCTGTACTGCGTGCCAGTGGGTCATTCCTTTTTTATCGCTAATTGGTATATCACTGCATGTGTGTAACATAATTTCTGTATCACTTCACTTGTTAATGGGTAATTGGACTCTCCAATTTTTTGACTATTACAGATAAAGTTGTTGTAGACACTTGTGGTATGAATTTTTGTTTAGACACATAATTTTATTTCTCTAGGTAAGTAACTGGGAAGTACAATGACTAGGTAATATGGCTGATGCATGTTGCCATTTTTAAGAAATTGATGGAAATAGCATTTTGGGTCACCCCTAGGCTCGCCGGTATCTGTGGTGGTCAGGTTTTTACATTTTAGATATTTGGATCAGTAGGAAATAGCAGCTCATTGGGTATTTAACTTGTACCTCCTTCAGTGACTAATGACACTGAACGTTCTTTTTCAGGTGCTTATTTTCTGTCTCTAAGTTGTTGGTGAAATATTTGTTCATATCTTTTGTGAATTTGAAATTTGATTATCTCTTTGTAGAATTGAGAGTTCTTTATAGATCCTAAGCATAAATCTTTTTTTATCAGCTCTACTATTTGCCACTGTTTTGTTCCACCCTGTGGCGTGTCTTTTCATTCCCTGAACAGAATTTTTTTTGAGAGCAGGCTTTTATTTTAAAAAAATATTTTTGATGAATTCTAATTTATTTTATTGTGCTTATTGTAAAGAAAAACTCTTGCACTTGGTGTGATAGCAAATAAACCTGAGTCTGGCCCAATCATTATTTATTTGTTTATTGATTCTTAGGCATCCCTGAAGAACCTGATTTTGGGTTATTACGTGGGTTACATTGAGAGTATTAAATTCTACTGTCCCTGCCTCCTTTATCGAGACAGGATCTCAATCTGTAGTCCAGGCTGCTCTTGAACTCACTATGTAGCCCTGGCTGGCCTCACACTCACAGCAATCCTCCTTCCTCAGCCTCTTAAGTGCTGAGATTACGTGTGTGAGCCACCACACCCTGTTTATGTGGTCTGGGGAATTGAACCCACGGCCTTGTGCTTGCTAGGCAAGCACTTTAACTGCTGAGCCATGCCTCGAGCCCCTGTTCCCCTTTTTATATCGATAGTTCTCCCTTTCCACCCAGTTTGTTGCTGAGCATTCCAATGACACTGCGCTGAATCCTAATGCATAAGTTTGTGATAAAGCCTATTTTACGTGTCAGCCACCTTACTCCACGCCCTCTGAGTGTGCTGTGTATGGCCAGATTTTAAATGTAGTCTTCCCCTCAATTCTGTACTCATACATAAAAAAGGGTCTAGACTATACACAAGGCATTATTGACAAGGTCAGATTTTGTGGACTTGAATTCTCTGGAATTACTGTATCTACCCATTGAAGAAGACTAAGCTGACCTGGCATAGCGTGGTCCTCCTCGGCTCCTTGAGCACTTTACATGCGCGTCTATGAGCACAATTATTCTTGAGGCTCCCTAATCTAGACACTAACACTAAGCATAAAAGAGTACACTTTCAGACATTAAATATCCTTTAAAAATCTTATAGATTTTACTCAAATTCATTTCTTTTTTTTGAGGTCTTTATTCTATTTCCATTGAGAGAAGCAACTACTTTTCTTTTTTTTTGCACTTTCTCATTCTTCAGGGTCCTGTGCTAAGTTCAGGACTTTTCTGCAACTCCCCTCACTTCCCTCACCAGGTTTACACAGGGTGCACATTCTGTCATGAGGAATTCACCAACCCTTTTATAGCTTAGGTTGTTGTAAATCCCCTACTTACGGCTCATAATCAGTCTTCCCGGGTGTCTTTCTCCCAGCTCCACACATGGCTGGGAACAAAGTTTACTCATGCTGTTTTCAACCACAATTGTACATGTTTCTCTTTGTATTTCCTGCCTGGCGGTTTTCCATCATATTTCCATTCTTATCTCTCTTTTCCCTGACATATTAGCTTTGTTAGGAAGACTCTGCTTTATTGACTTTGTAGAACAATCAGAGCCACGATTCTTCTATCCATCTGTCTACCATCTTGCTACAAAGATGCTAATTTTCTTGACAAGCCAATTTGTCAACATGAGATTGTAAAATATGTTATGCAAGCTTTCTTTGCAGCCTCTTCATAAAATTTGGATATCTAAAAGTATTCTTGAGTTTAGCTTCAAAATGATCTTCAGAATTCTGAAAGATTCTAATTAAAGAAAAAGAAAAGGATCTTCATTCCCTGTAGATCCTAGGGAGAAATATCTTTAACTGCGTCATGAATATTTCTTGGCTTTTTCAGTAATGAAAAAATCTAGTTGTTTGACAACTCTCAAACCAATGTGCTTTGGGTCCTTATTCTACCTTCTTTTCCTGGGGTCACTGTTATACAAGCTTTGAAGAGAGGAATTTGGATTGACTTGAAGTAACATATGAGAATGCGGTTGAAGGTTCCTTATAGTCTCTGGTGGGAATCCATCCACATCAGAGAACCTTTGCATGAGGGAGCATGGGTTTCCTGGTTTTTGTGTTCCAGGGAGGCCTAGTATTTGACAAGCTGGGGATGTTTTGGATTAAAATGGAAGCACATTGACAGGGTGATGTGGGGGAACTTGCATAATGCATAATTCCTGTCAGCACCCAGCCTTGATCTAGTCCATGCTTGTGAGTACCCCAATTTAATGAGTCCAACGTACACCTATGGGTTTCTATAAGCCAACACCAAAGCAAGTTAGAAAAAGTTGGAACACATATGTTTTTGACCAACTGTGATATTTTAGGGTACTCACCCAGGAGTCTTTCAAATGTACACAGAATGTCTCTCTACTAGAAGCAGTTTCTGGAGGAAACAGTGTGCTCAGGCTAAATCTCCACATCCCTACAACCGTGTATCACTTCAGTGATCCAGAGGTCTGCCTGATAGCAATCGCTTCTTCATCATTCTTCTATTCTCACGTTCACATATTGTGGCCAGAAGCTCAACCTTTTTCCTTAACCTAATGCTCATTGAGCCATACAGTTATTCAAGAAAAAAGTCTTGGAGCTACCAAAAAGATGAGTGAATAACATAGGAAGGAGAGGGAAGACGTACTTAAAATGGAATTGTCTGATAGAAACTAAGTCTTGATTATATCAATAAGTTCATTTTTATTCTTTACCTCATTGATGAGAATCTTTGGAACATTTCCCTAACTTTACTTAGTTCAATATGTCATAAGCATAGTATCTTTTTTTCTAATGACTGAGAATGTGGTTGTGCCTCGGGTTCACATTCTGAGCATTGACTTGCGCTGGAAATAGTTCCTAGCATGTAATAGATGGTCAAGAAGTATTTGCTGAAAGAAACTGAATGAATTTTCTAGTAATGACATTTAAGAAGATTGGACTGAGGGAATTAAGTCTTCACTGACCACTTCTACCTTTTATTTTTTAAATTTATTTTTTCTAAAAGTAGAATGCAGAAGGATTCATTTAATTAAGTGGTAAGTTTGGATGGGTTCTGATTAACATGGAGCTTTAAATTTTTCTTTTGTCTTTTGTAGAGCAAATACTGAAAAAAGACTGACAGTATTAGTAAGAAACAGGTTTGCTCAGATGTAGCATAAGACGTTGTAAAGCTGTCTTGAGCATTCAAGAATGTAGTGGGTTTTGTGTGTGCCAAAACCCTTTAGCTTATACCATCCCAACTCCAAGATCAGAAAGTTCAACGATCCACAGAGTCAAAAGAAGCACAGCCTAAGCCAAAAAGTGACAGGATGTACAGTATATATTGTATATTGCCCTCTTTTAAGAGACGCTTTTCAAAGAAGACATGAAATGAGAATTCCCTAGCCAGACTCCACTCTCTTCATTACAGCATAATTGGCACAACGGTTTCCCTGACATCTGTACCAAAGATGTTGCTGATCGCTGAACGCATGATATTGGCAGTGGCCGTCAGCTGTTCTGGGTTAGTGCAGCTGATGTAATCACCGAGGTTTCATTCATAACAAGCACTCATCTTATAGGGCCTTTTAACCATTCGAATATGGATTTGTGCTGTACAGGTCAAAGTTTGAGCATGTATGCGGCACAAAACACTCCAGAATGTTCTGGTAGATGTTTTATTTGCCAACAATGTTTCTTTCAGTTGTGTCCAATAAAAATAGCTTGAGTGGATGGATGGTGTGGAGAGACAAGGTTCTTATACCTACAGGCCTCTCTGATCTTTCATCTTCCCCCATGAGATCCCTACTCCACTTTTCATCAAAAGCACCAGAGACATGCTTCTTCGGGACTGATTCTCGCCCTCCTTTCACAGCGATTGATGACGTGTGCTTGCCTTGTGTAGCCAGCCATGTGGATAGTGTAACTGACCATCCTTGTTTGGCAGTTAATGAGAGCTTTTCTTTGCCTGGCAGGCTCCTGCTTCTCTTTTAAGACTTGGCTCAGCCGTGCACTGTGTAAGGATTATTTCTTAACTACTCTTCACTCTCCGGCGCTCCAACACCTCCGTATCTGCTCCATAACCTGATGTGTTTATGTCTATTAAAGTGCTCAAAACACTGTATTGAAATTTTGTGCTATATATCTGTCATCTTCTACAAAGCGTAGACTTCTCTAGGACAGTGATTGTGTCTTTTTAATTGGTGCCCATAGAGCTTGTCCCCTGGCACTGGAAAGTGAGGAAGTATCTATCTCCGGCTGTAGGATATGCACCTAATTTTAGCTGATTTAGGAGTCAACTGGAGATACATTGCATGGGTCCAGCCCTCTTTTGCGTTCACTTTCACATGACAGTGTTATTTGCCCCTTATAATCTTTTCCAATCCTTCTGGCAATAACCAAAAGAAACTCTCAGTTGACTCTAACATACAATTACTGTGTCTCTACCACAAGTACTGTGTCTTTATCACTAATAAGTGTATGTTAACGGAGAGAGATTGACTCCAAGGATCAGAGTTATAAGGCAACATTATTGATCCAGAATTTTAAGATTTTTTTGGTCTTATGATAGTTATTTTTAGTTTCGGGTGTGACTGAGGCAGCTCAAGCCTCTGGCTGTCTACTTGAGTGGATACTCAGAATTACAGAATAAAATCAGGAACTTTTCTGAAATGTTAATATTAATAGATTATTTCAAAATCTTTTAAGCTTAATTACATGCTTATAATTCTTCTACTCTGGGAAACCAAGACAGGAGGAACACAAATTCTAGTTCAGCCTGAGCAACTCAGCAACTTGGTGAGACTCTGTCTGAAAGAGAGAGAGAGAGAGAGAGAGAGAGAGAGAGAGAGAGAGAGAGAGAAAGAGCTGAAAATGTAGCTCTTTATGAAGGGCCTGAGTTCAATCACCCAGTACTGCAAAACAACAGCAACAACAGCAATGCCACCAACAACTACTCTCACACTAATCACTCCCATGTTAAAACATGTATACTGTATATAATAATATGATGAAACTATATTCATGAATATCTAAAATCAATCATAAGATGGGAAAAAAAACCTCTTCTGGAACCTTTCTCCTGGTCTTTAGAGAATGATATTCACTTTTCCTTGCTAGGAGAAACTGAGATGTACCAATGAAGTGAAAATAATTTGCTCAAAGCAAAGTTCCAGAACAGCTAAATAATCATAAAATTTACATGGCAACACATTCTAGGGACTTCTCAGACATGATCCCTCATCCTTACAAACAATCCTTGAGAGATACTCTCAACTTTACCTCTCTGCCAGGTAACATAGTGAGTCTGTGGCTGCTTGGGATTTTAACTCAAATTTTTTGATTCCAAAATTCCACAGACAGATTTTCACTTTGCTATGTCTGGGTTGCAAAGTGCAACCAGGGGGGCCTGAGGTCCAGTCGTCTGCAAGAAGAGTACATTCAGATGGCATGAACATACTTGCACATAATCACATTATTCTTTAAAAGAAAAAAAAACTAGTCAATGATGAGGCTTTAGAGACCATATATTGGAGGCTAAAAATTCAGACACTGAATTTCACTGTCGGAAATTTCACATTTTCAACATGGTCTTAGTGTGGAGGTAGATTAGCTAGAAATGCCTAAGCTCTGTACTTGACTTCCTCCCCCCCCCCCCCCCCCCCCCCCCGCCATGGTGAGAATATGCAGTGGCCTTAAACATAGAAAGGATAATGTTGAGTGGGAAAGGGCAGAAGAGGTCCTAGCATGTTTGGAATGGAGAAAGGCTTTGCCTCTTTCCTGTGCTAATTGTCAGAGGTAAACCTCACTGAGTGGACCCAGAGAAACCATCCAAATGCTCAGTTCCTCTTAGCAGAAGATAGAAGTTATGGAATGCTAAGGTTGAAAGTTTATTTTATTTTTTTGGTGGTCAAAGAGCAGATAATTATAAACCTCCACATTTGCAAGACTCAGGAGACAAATTGACTGTTATCTTCTTTTTCATAATGCTTTGCCTGAATTCAAAGTGAAGATACTTAGATTGACTTTCTTGCTTGCATTCAATTACACGTATCACTTGATTCAGTATTCGCTGGTAAAACTCTAAGAAAATGGACCAATTATATGCTAAATATGTTCAATTAAAATGGCTATGTTTAAATACAATTTCTGAAGAAGGATCCTCTTTTATATCTGGATAAATGTAATTAATGACTATAGATCACATTATGGTATGATCCACAATTTTCTCTTAAGACATTAGGAGGAAATTTTGATTGAATCATCAAGTAGATCAGGAATAAGCTTCCATGATTTAGAAGCAAGATAACATTCAATATCCTACTGAAATTATAAAAATGAATGATTTCATGTATATAGAAGGTATATCCGAGTAGGTTACAACGCATGGCTTCCATATGCGGTACGCCATTGCTCTCCAGGATTCCTGTCACCAGCCCAAGCCGAGCCAAGTGAAGGAGTTAGAGAACAAGAAGAGTCTGTAGGAATTTGGTTTTGTGAAAATGTAAAGTGAGTCACAGGAAATGGTGGGGTGTTGCTGAGACGGAGCAGGTAACAGCGACCCACCGGAAGCTTTGACTCAAGAGGTTGACATAAACAGATTTCATGTGTTAGGCCTAACTCAGGGTTGGAGGACGATATTCCTAGGAATAGGGCTAGGGTCAGGGAAATTATCAGGAAGCCATTGTAATAGTGCAGTTCAGTGTTTTTATTGGCAACCATAGAGATAGGAAATATTTGGGAGGGAAAATACACTGCAATTATTAAGTAGAAAAAAGGGCCAACTTAGCAGCTTTATGAGACATTTGAGAGGAATGATTACCTGAAACAGGAAGCGTAGGAGAAGGGATGGGTCAGGGTGGTGGGAACTGTGGGTGTGAAGAGCCTCTGGGACAAACAGGTAGGAGTGGCCTGTATGGACTGGTTGTGAAGCTCACCAGAGCCTGGACAAATGTAGGGGCTTTGGAGTTACTCGCATGTGTGGATGAGGGGGGCAGGGAGTGTGGGGTCGGCAGGAGCCTTGAGAAACACTGAATCTGTGAATGGGAGGAGCAAGACAACTATGAAGATGCCCGAGAAGAACTTAAGATGGAGACAGGAACCAGAGTACAGGGACCAAGAAGTCAATAGAAAAAAAAAAATAAACCCAACCCACCATGGACTACCTTCAGAAGGCCTGGCTAGTTTGGTTTGGGACAAGCAGCACAATTATAAAGACATGGGCAAAAAGGTGGGTACTGTTGAGATGATCCAATCAGAGGGCTGGAACTACAGGGACCCGAGAAAGGCAAGGAAGAGGAAGAAGGGAAAGAATGCTGAGGAGACCAGGTACGAGCTACTGCATGACCAGGAAGAAGGTTATTTGCGCTCAGGCTGTTTCCAGAGATGTGTGTCTCTGGGCTGACCATAGTATGAAAATGGTGAAATAAAACCAAATGGAATGATATTTATATTTTTAAAAATAAGACTGTATTTGTAGGTACTAGCAAAAAGTGTTAAAATGATATTTCTTGTAGACACTCACTTTTTATTTAAATTTGCCAAGGTTGTTTCCTAAAAGTGATAAATCAATATAATACCAGTTGCATTTTGGGGGCTGGCAAAAAGGCAGTTTCATGTAATGTTTATGTATCTAGACTACTAGTTCCTGCTTGCATTAAAACAGGGAGTCAATAATACTCCATTAGAGGTTCTGTGGATGGTTAAACAGTGTAGGATGTGTGCATAGAGGCTGGCATATAATAAGCACTGAAAAGAAGGAGAATTGTTTTTTTTAAATTCCTAATTTAGCAGTTTTCTTGCAGGAGATTTGTACAAACATTACAATTTATGGAATAGTGCTTTATTAATTGAGAATTGATGATAAATACAAGTAAGCTCCTGTTTACTACTGGGCTACTAGTAAGATATTCTTAGCACGATAAAATTTACAGAAATCGTTAAAAGAAGAAATTTCCTTACTAAAGAGTTGCTTTCTTGCTGGGAATTCTTTCCATGTGCACACGCCTCAGCTCTAGGAAAAGTTAAGCTGACAGGCACACTCCTTGGGTGCATTGCAAATTATTAAAATCAGTTAGAAGAGGTACAATGTCTGCTAAACGTTTGCTTATAGCCAGGCCCTGTGGTGCAGGCCTATAACCCTAACGTTCAGGGGTGGTGGGGTGAGTGGATCTCAAGTTCAAGCTCAGCCTGGGCAACTTGGCAAATGAGTGAGAACTTGTCTCAAAATAAAAATGGAAAAGTGGGCTGGAATTGCAGCTCAGCATCCAGGTCCAAGTCTCGGGATCAATTCCCAGTTCTGCAACCAAACCAAACCAAACCTAACCACAAATAAACAAAAAACATCTTACCCTATGCATTTATCATAGGACTTACCTTTCAAGTTGTGTGTGTGCGTGCACCATAAAAATTACTATGAATTTAGAAAATACTTGTCTCTGATTCATAAGAGCAATGAGGATTTCCTTAATTTTTAAATTAATTATTCTGTGCATGATTATAATGCTGAAGTTAGGAGAATTTTTCTTATGCTTCTTAAATGTCATGTTCTCTGGAACCATATTTTGCTTAGTGTAGGTTTTCAAAATATATTACTAACAGCATACAGTAATAGCATTTTTGTAACTCTGAAATTGGTTTACTATTTTATGTAGTTATTGGAGGACTTTGGTGTTCTAGTTCAGTCACCTTCCATCCTTTTGATTAATGGGGTGGGTTTCTTATGGAATATATATCTACAGATTACTTCTCTTTCTTTTCCAGGGAATAAGCACATTCATTATGGATAGAGTTCCTTGGAAATTTGGCTTTCATCAGGCTGAGGTTACTGTATCCTGAGGAACATGAGTCAGATTTCTCTTCTTATAGAGGATTTGGTTTCATATCAAGGAGAATTCATTTATCCACCTCACTTCCTCCGAGAGATGGACTGCTTTAAAA
This sequence comes from Ctenodactylus gundi, assembly GCA_004027205.1. Classification (NCBI taxonomy): domain Eukaryota; kingdom Metazoa; phylum Chordata; class Mammalia; order Rodentia; family Ctenodactylidae; genus Ctenodactylus; species Ctenodactylus gundi. The sequence continues at coordinate 2,363 of PVKB01008822.1, read as the reverse complement.
TCAATCCGAAGTACACTCGCATTTGTAACAACCTTGAAACAAGACTCATTCATAAAAATGATTTCTCAGTTATCAATGGATTACCTTTTCCCTAACTGGATTGTAGGCTTTAATTACAAAATTAAAAAAAAAAAAGGAGACAAATTTGGCTTCCTTGTGGGAGAGTGGCCGCTAGAAGCTCCGTTGTAAATAGAAAAAATGATGCGTTATTCACTGCACAGAGCTGAATTCAGGTCTGCGTTGAAGTAAATGAAAGGAGAAAATCTCAAGTGACTTTTCACTTCCATTTAGAAACTATTTCTAGCTGACCCTGACAAAGTTTATTTGTTTTCCTTTTTGGCCATTTGATTTTCTTTCTCTAGAGAAAAGAAATATGTCTTAAGAAATGGCTTTGAAGTGATTTCAGTCTGGCCAACACAGTCTTCTTGGGTTGGAAGCACAGGTTCGTGCTTGTAAGAAGGCATGGAACTTGGGAAGGAGGAGGACCCCAGGCTCCAGAGTCTCACCTTGCAAGGGTTCTTCTTTGAGATTTTTTAAAAACATGAATTTCAGTAGGCTGTACTGAATTTATAGGACAGTCCCTGCTGCTGATAGCTTGTGTCTGTAGCTCTATAGCTAATAATAGTTGAGAGATCATAATCCTCAGTGTGAAATTAGATTAATCAAGTTATTTCCAATCACTGATTTAGTTTCTTTACTTTAAAATATGTATTAAAGATAACTATTTGGGGAAAAATGCATTGAAAAACAGGCAATGGATACCAAGAGTAAAACAAACAATCTTTTTGGGAGTCTGGTGCCTGATAAGACTTGATAGAATAAAGAAGTTCTACAATAGTGTGGTTATTAGGCTAAGGAGTCACTAAAGGTAGTGCTATCAGCAGTGTGCAGTTAAAAACACTTTGGTAAGTCCCCCTTGTCTTAAGCATATTGAGGATTTCCTGATCTCTTCTTCCATATTTACTCCACCTGTTGATGAGGTTTCAAATTCTCTTAGTAACTAGAAATAAAACCCAATTTATTTTCCAGTTATAGGTAAGATTTCAAGCGGAAAGAGTGTGTACAGTTTGAGTAATTCACATTTACATCGAAGGGTGAAGGACTCACACCAAAGTATACCCACAAAACTAAGATCTTTTGCTCAGAGGACTTGAAACCGGTTTGTTTTATAAGAAAGCAGATGGCAAATTGGATCTGTTGCTCCCCAGTTCTTTTCCAGTGTGACTGTGTTTATGTCTTGAATCAATAGAGGGCCTCTATATGTCACTGGAAACACAGTCATTACTCCTGCGTGCTGTCTCTCAGCTTTTGGTTAATGTGTGGAGTTGAAATAATTATAACTCAGGCTGTTTTGTTATAGATTAGAAACATACCTTTAAAAAGGACAACATTTGGAACTTGTTATCTTTGTGTGCATTTTTTAAAAGACAATTGTATGGGATTCAAATGCTCTGACTGACCTAAGAGAGCAGTAAGAGGCTTAAAGCTTTCTTTTCTCACACAACTTTCCTGGCCAGAGCATGACTGTGTTCGCAGGAAAACAAATGACTTCATCGATGGAGCTGCTCCACGTTAGGAAGGGCAGCAGGAGTTATGAAACGCAATCACAGCAGGGAAAGAAATTTGTTTGCATCTGCATGACCACCTTTTGTTTCTAAGGTGCACAGTGTAGGTCAAGCTAATCGTTGCCTTTAAATTGCGGTCCTGATTCCTTAGCCTGAGGGTGAATGCTGATCTCCTCGCCACGTCTAATTCTTTTGATCTTGGTTTTGAGCAGCATCTCAAAGTCATGGATATGCTCAAGGCTACCAGGTAGTATTTGGTTTCAGGAAACAGAGCTTCCCGGTTCCAAGGTCTTTTAGAACATCTACACCTGGAGCCTCTGCAGTGGATTGTAGTTATTTGTCAGTGTCAAAGTGATGTGTTTTGTTTCTGATTGCATGATGGGGATTCAACAAGAGTTCAATATAGCTTTTATGTCCTTCCTATCATATCCTTGCAAGCCATGTGTGAGTGGGAGTGGTAGAAACTACATTTCTAGAAAAGGCTTTGTTCTGAGAAGGAACCCAGAAACAGATAGAAGTCTCGGCAATCTCTGGGTCCGGTACATCTGGTCAACCTGGACACATTTAGCTTCTTAACCTTAACTAGGTGACACTCTGTGTGTGAGCGTCACCTAGCGGTAACGGTGGCACATTGTTCAAGATGGCGGATCTTTACATTTTTGCACCATACCCGACCAGGTGACCAGGCAGAGGCAGAAAGGAGGGAGGAGGGATTAGGATGTGACTTTGTGATAAACTTGGCACTGAGTAATGACGCTGTGATGAACGTGGCCCTGAGCCAATGCTTTAGACCTTCCC